>KN884491.1:48549-66906 GCA_000934455.1 Apostichopus parvimensis
TCCTTCTGCACCTTGTAACTTCTTCGCAGAACCACCCTGGTCCTCCTTACCACTACTTTCCTCTGCTACCTTCTCACCGACCACTGCTTTAATTCTCTCGTCCCTGTCCTCGGGTGGAGGGGACATTGGGGAAATCATCTCCTCATCCTTTGGTGATGCTGCAGGTACTTCTTTCTTCTTCTCTTCATCTGCTGATTGACTAGATATGATCTCCTTTTCATCCTGCTTCTTTTCCTGTTCCTCTTTGCTAGCCTTCTCTGTGACCTCTGCTGTCTTTGCTACTGATTCAATCACTGCTGACTCTCCATCCTCCTTGGCATCAGGCTTCTGATCCCCTACAGACTTTTGCATTCTTGTTTGATAGCTTGGATCGAGAACGCGCAAATCAACATCTCTTCCGACCGGAAAACCAAAAGGACTCTCTTCTGCTGGCTTGTCAAATCCACTTTGCTCGACATCCATGGCTTCCACAACTTTTGGCCCTGCCATCCTCTTTTGATACTCAAGTTTTCTGGCGACCTCCATAACATAAGAGTCATCTGACTCCGGAAGATCACCATCCCCTAGATGTTCTGCCTCGGCCTCCGTGAATAAGGAACGCATTCTGAGGCCACCGATCAGCGACGGCACACTTCGCTGCTCTTCTTTGGACTTTTGAAACTGGTAAAGATCTTCGAGTTGACTCAAAAGTTTCTGGTGTTCCTCGTGGGTTATCTGACCTGTGTGCAACTGACGATCAGCCTGAGAGGAAGAGAAGATGGAGAGAGTGTGGTGTGTCACCATCGGAGGATAAAAACCAACTGGACAATGGAGATGAAATAAAAGATATCACCAGAGCAGGAGACAGACTGGATTTCTTCTTTAATGGAAGCATAAATTTAAGATAAGATACGTGGTCAATTCATCATCCATATTTCAACACATAACATAAGTCCATAGTGATAAGTCTCTAACATCCCCTTCTTTATTATTATTATTAACATCTGCATAGATATCGAAACTCATATCAGGCTAATATGTATTAGAAGAGAAGATGGAAACTCACTTCAATAAAAAAAACTCTATCATCAAGTATCTACTACACCCATCCGGCATTCAAAATTTTCTGTGGTTGTTTTGACGGTTCTGAAATTTGGCTGCTTTAAATCGATATGCTTCCTCTGACATACATCTTGGCACTTATATAGCGATTTGACTATTTTTTTACAGCACTTTCCACTGCGATAAGATACTGAATGATATATACCCTTTTCATATAAGTTGTGAAACTAATAAATCAGTCCAATGAGGAGAAACTTCTTCTCAACTCATATCAGTGGGCACCATTTGATGGAGACAATAAAAACGGTGAAAAACCTGAACGCCATGATTATCAATGTGAGGACAATACACACAAAGTCACCTCCCTTCCACCCAGTTTGTCAACCCTTTGAATAACTCCCCCCTCCCCCACCACCGACCCCCATCCCCTTAATAAGTGCATTCGGTGTGAGTCATTAAAAGTACTAATTGCACTTCATGTACCAGAATTAGTTCAAGTCAGCTTTATCAAGTCTGAAACAGATCAACTAAAGCCTCTTCACAGCCACACATACACCAGACCTTACCTGTGCTAGTATAGCTGACATTTTGTCACTAGAAAGCTCCTTTGGTATTACAACAGATGGATCAATGCTGCTCCTCCTTCGTCTTCCAGGAGGAGAAACGACTCTATCATCGTAAGGTCTACTTCTTCCATACGGCTCAAGTCTAGCCCCTCCTCCACTGTAAACGAAACAGATCCCAAGATAAGCACTTTACTCAATTTAAATCACCATCAAAGACCATAATTTCAAAGTTTTCAGAACGCCAATGTTATTTTACAGTTTTCTAATAAGCTTCCATTTCCCTATGACTCATCCTAGAGTGAAGCATAAACCTTTTCTGTCTGCATCAAACATCAGAAATAGGGCAATAAAAGCTCAAAGGAGCTGTTATTGATAAATCTCGGAAAGAAAACTGGAATAAATAGCAGTATAGACATTGAATGCACAGAAATGGCAATTCTACCACTAAAAACGAGTTCTCTAAACTTCTATATCAAATCATTAATTAACATCCTACACAACACACAGTTTAAGTACGAGAGATATTGAAATCTTCATCAAACCTACCGTCCAAATCCACCTCTTCTCTCTGGAAAACCATCCGAAAGATCAAGCCGCTCTACCCTAGCCCGTTTTGGGTCAGACGAAACCTCCAAGGTGCCCTGCCTGCCCCTTTCCTCTCCTCTTCTATCGTGAGGAGGCGATTTTCTCTTCATGCCAATTTCTGCTACTTTCTCTTCCGCTTTCTTGGCCTCACTCTTCCGTGGGATACGACCTAGTTTGGATATGTCCCGTTTTTCTCTGAGTATCCTCTCCTCTCTTTTATCCCTGGGTTTCATTCTCTCATCGTTCTTATCCTTGTCGTGTTTATCCTTTTCATCGCTGCCTCTCCTTCTCCCAGACCTTCCGTACTTTGAGTATCTTCTAGGAGGGGAGCGGGAACGAGAGCGGGACCTGGACCGCGATCTGCCGCTACGCGAAGACCTCCGATTTCTGTCGCTTCTACTCCTGGATTCAGAGTCTTTGCGTTTCTCGTTCTTGTTGGGTTTGCCACCTCTCGGGCTCCTGGAGCCATCTCTGGAGCTTTCCCTACTTCTGGAGCTTTGAGATTCTTCCTTAGACTTTGGTTTACTTTGCGATGAGGAATCCTCATCACTTATCGTCAAGTCCACATTTACGATGATTTCTTCTTGCTTTTTTTCGACTGCTCTGTTCTCCCTCGTGATTTCCTGCTGCTTTTTGACAGGTGGGACGACAGCCTTATTTAGTCTTACGACTTGGAGGTTGACTCCTTGATCCTGCAGTTTCTTTGCAGAGTCCTGATTAGCAGTAATGACTGGTTTAGCCTGTTGTCCAACATGTGTACTTCCAGGTACTGTTGTAGGCTTCTGTGGTACTGTTGTGACTTCAGGCTTGGTAGCAGCTGCCGGGACAGCTATTGCATTTTGTTGCATTTTGGTTGGTTGTGAAATAGCAGAGGTACCCCTGAGGCGTGGGTCTCTTGCTAGACGAGGATCCCTGGGGGCAGCTCTGGGATCACCCCTCTTTACACCAAACATTGTTTTTACCTGTATTAAGAACAAACAGAAAAGACATGAGATTCATTTATTCAACTTTTAATGGTAATGGGCAAGAACTTTGATAAATGATACTGTAAAATTTAATTGTCTTCAGGACATGGTGCTTAATGATAGAATAACCAGGCCAGTGCATGGGCAGAGGTTAAAGAGTCAAAGCAATTCTTCATAACTTGACATTTGATATTAGATGGCAAACTTAAAAGACTTTTTACCATGACTTTCCTGGGGGGCAGGGGGACGACTTATGGAAGGCTAGAAAGATTTAAGACCTGTACTGCCAAGATATACAGAGCACCTTAATGCATGTATTACTTACATGTTCAGAGCCTGGTTGAGGAGGTGTTATTTCTGTACTACCCCAGCCAGCAGGGGAGGAACTGTAGCTTTCTTGAGGAACAACACTGGCAGATGGGGGGTTCTTGGTTATGGCTTCATTACTTCTTGGTGCTGCTACTGGAGCTAATGGAGCTGGAATCGGGTTAGCAAGTTCTGCGTGGGCTGCAAACACTTGCTGCTGTTGTTGTTGCAATATCTTCTGTCTCTGCAATTCAAGGTTCTTCCTATCTAATTCCAATGCCTAAACACCAGGAAGAATGTAGCAAATTAAACCATCAACATTATGGATGGAGAAATTCAAACATGTTAGGAGATTCATTTAAAATATATGATGTTACACTATTACATGAAAGTAACTGACCCAAAAGCCAATAATTTCAGTGATTTCTAATACCAGTCTGGAATCGCTAAGTTAACATCAAACAAGGTTTTAAAGTATTTACCGACTTCATATGATCAGCAGCATTCCTTCCCTGATTAATGTGGCTTACATTGAGGTATAAATGCATCTCCACCATGTTTGGTGTACTTTTCTGATTTATAACATTTTCCACACTCTAGGGTATATCTAAATGCTCACTATGAAGTCCAACCAAACTAAACAACCGTTGTAATTGTGGACGTGATGTTAGGACTATGACCTCTGTTAACCTCAAACAAGTATTTATTAGCCAAACCTTCTATTTAGAGCTAATTATAGACCTACTTAATAGTCTAAATATGCCTCACAAAGCACCACTTGACATCCAAACTTTGAATTCTTTTAAGGCGAAGGACCCCCAACCTTCCCCCAACCTTTAGCGAACACACCTTCCTTTGTTAAACATTGATTTGCCTCCGGCCCTTCAATCAGGGGAAATCTAGAATTTCCCCCCCCCACTTCCCACCCCCCCCCCTAACACCTGTAATCCTGAGCACTCCACTGACACACACAGAAATACATTTTTACTGCCTGGAAATGCTATGCTGCAAAGCCTTCAACTGCTTGGAGATTTGACTAGCAAAACCAAAGTGAAGCCAGAAGACTTCATGGTTCATACCTCATGACAGGAGACTTATGGAGAGAGTCAAGAGATACCACACATACCTTTACGCCTGTATGGTTATATAAAACATCAAAACAACATACAATTACCAACATTTTCATAGAATGTTGCTTTGGGATATGAATTTGTTTACATGGCTGAAGTTTTTACTCTACCTGTTCTTGGAGTCTGGCTTTTGTTTGTTGCAATTCTAATTCTAGCCGTTGCTTATGAATTTGTAAAAGCTCTTGTTGCTTAGCAACTAAATTGTGTCTCATCAGTTCTTCCTTCTGCTGCAGATCCTTGACATTTGGCTTTGTTTTTGCTGATGGGGTCGCTTTTGTTTTCGGCACTGCTTGTTGGACAGCAGCTTGTTGCTGATTGGACAGAAAAAAATACTGTGTTTCAAGGAGATACTAAACTTTATCGTTTAAATTTCATATATCTACGTTCTGACTCGAAAGAGATTAAGACATGAATTTTGTAGCTAACTACATTTTGTAAATCAGAGTTAATTTATGATGATAAATTAGTTGTCTTGCATAAAACCCCAAATAAAAACTGGGTGCTAGTGTGGAAGAATATGACCTATTTGGCAATTGAATAGATGATGCAGGGTGTGGAGGGGAACTGTCATTGAAAGTTATAACTAGAATGATCTCTAATGCTGTAAATAAATAAACAAACATATATACATAAATTTATATTCACAAGGATTTTAAATTTTTCTGTTGACCCCAACTAACCTTTGACCACCAATAATAAGCTTCTTGTAGCATGGGATATGCATGCTTCTCTTCATGTAGTATGATATTCACCAGTTCATTTTATTCAGATTTTTGCAGACAATGACTAATCCCGACTTCTAAATGTCTTTATGATTTCATATAATAAATGAAGACCTCATCTGACCTACCAGCCAAACAATTATACAAGAACAGTGAATTGTAGGTCATCAGCATTATTACTGAATGTAAGAGCTTCCAGCTGGTGTAAAAGAATGCTGTGAGATATATCAATAGATCCTGTCAACGGTTACAGTTGTCTTAGACTTGCTCTTCTAACCTTTTTAATAAACCTTGGATTGACATGAATAGATGGAGCTACCACAGTTGCAGGTGGGTTGGTTGGAACAGCCATTACTGGCCATGCAGGATCCAGCAGCTTAACTTTCATGTCCAATTCATACAGCTCATTGGCTGGAAAAAATTCAGTCCATGTTGAACGAAGCTTGAACAACGATTGACGCACCTTTTCACCAACCTGCACATGACAAAGAATATTAATGGAACAAAAAGAATTGGTAAATATCTGCTCATTTACGAAAGAGCACTGTATATGTAATTGACTAGATTTGACAAATCTATGAAAGGACTTCAAACCTATAAACCTTTTCCATTTACTCTACTAAATTATCTACTGATGATATGTGCACTAATACATGTTTAAGACCAACATCTAGATCAGATAACTGCTGTCCTACTTATAATGCAGATGTCAGAGAAAATAAATGTATACTTTAAAAGGTTCTGAAGATACAGCTAAGATCGTGGTACACCAGCTAGTCAGAACTGTAGCTCAATTTATCTATAGAAATAAGGATAAGTTGTCAGGCCTAACTGGGGAAGGGGTCAAAGTTTAGGGTTTCTCACCCGCACTTTGGGAATACCAGCCAACTCTCACGGTTCTAATGCGAGAATCACAGTCATGCATCATTTCACAGCGGGATCTCCAAATCTCACATGTATATAAAACATCTCAAGCCGGTGAACAAAGTATATTTTTTTTGTATAATAGGACAAAGAAAGTTGCAAAGGAATACAATGCACTTTATACAATGTTAAAACAAAGATTTGTAAATTTGTAAATCTTCAGGTTTTCAGGCACCAATCTCCAGGTTTTCTTTGGAAATCTCCTCAGATTTACTCCTTTAGGTATTGACAGTTCGGCTTTGATGGAAACAATGTTTTTGAAGCTACGTTCATGAAAATTGTACAAAACTCTTAAAGTAAAACAGCTAAACCTAGCATACACTGTAAATAACAACAATTCCAACTGCAATGAATCATTATCAAGGTTTTCTCTACTGTATTTATTGACACTTTGTTGTGCTTACTAACTTACAATCCAAAGATTTCCAAAGTTTGTAGATACACCTTGACACTCATGAAAGAGGAGCATATGTCTGGAGAAATCAGGTTGTAATTCTAGCTGGTCAACAACTACCAGCTATGAGTCTGCTAAGAACATTGCTAAGAAATATCAACACATTAAAGATCTTCCAATTACAGTTTAGCATCTTACTTCATTAAATTTTCTCTGGTACTGCTGCATAGTAAGCTACTCAATTAAGGATTTTATTCTGTTTCATGTTGCTGTCATAATTTTAGGAAGTACTAAGGAAAGCCATCACCTTAATTTTTGGCAATTTTGTCTTGAAGTACAATTTCACACAAACTAAGAATGTGTAGGAATGTCCTGAGCAGAAGTTACTCTTTTAATGTTCTGCTGAATCAAACTTTATGCCACCCCCCCCATTATCTTTCAATTCAATGTATGTTATGGCAGCTGGTCCCTCGTTAACAAACGACCTATTGTCCACTTACCGTGATACTATTCAATATAGCAAGGTTATCTACTATTGAACCCCATTTTGTAAATATTGATCTCTAAATATCATGGGGATATGTGCCTTAATTAGTTTTTGTCCTTTGTACAATAAGTAGTTAGTCTACTTCATCCCAAAAGGCCAGAAAACTTCAATCTATCCCCTCTCAACAATCTCCGATGACAAGTTACTTTCAACGAGGTACTGCCAGTCCCCATGTACAGAGTTACCAAATTTTATCTGAAGATATTGGGACAAGTTTCAACCTGGAGGAGGGGGAAGAGTATTTAGGTCAAGGGTTCCCTTCCTAAGTTAAGAAAATATTGATTTTAGGACTACCTACACTGATCTCAATGGGAGTGGCCAAAATCCAACTTGAAGTGAGAATATACTTTATGGCAGTATATATCTCAAACTGCTGAATGTCCATTATAGCCAAGTTGGCAACCAAATGGCTAAATCACCTTCGAGATTGTTGTCACCTTTTTTTGTTGAGAAATATTTCTTGCTTAGAACTAGCTAGACCATACTGTGGAAACCATATCAGTTTAATTTGCCAATTTCTTTTTGTTTCCAACTATATTCAACAGCATAAATTTTTCTGTCATTTTAATTAAACCAAGCACTGACCCCACCATGACTGTTCAATTTATATTACCTGGGCAAATACTCCACCGAAATTCTGGACAAGGTTCTTCGTAAATAACCCCAAGTACGGTCCACCTTTGACATTCTTGATGATGGAATCCATGAGATAGACGACTGGTAGTTTCTCAGTAGCTTGAGCCTGTGTAGGTAGAAGAATATTCAATGACCTTTCGTTTCCCTTGTAACCGGGGTGTTGTATTCAAGGACATTTCCCTTAGTTTACAATTTTTTCCTTCCTTCCCAGTTTTTTTTTTTTGCTGCTCAATAAAGAGTATCAAGAATGGGTTCATGAAAATTCAATATCCAGTATTGGACACCAGGAGGCATTTACTGCACTCGACTAGTTTATTTTCATATAAATCTTACCATCTTGAAAATATGAAATGATCAAGACCTATTTGGTTGTCATCTCAGATTTTTCCCTTTGCAACCTTTCTCAAATAGCCACTTTCTTTCAGCTATAATTGTTTTCTGAAGCTTCAAAGGGGTCAAACAAAACATGAGACGGAAGTATTGTTTTAGAAATTTTGCTGTTTGTGACCACACATTGTTTATAATGTGCCACACACTTTTTTACTATCCAATAATTCTTGCCATGCAAATAGCAACACAAAGGTCTAATGCTTTCAAAGCTGCTCTTCAAGACTATAAGACCATCTACTCCGATTCCTTTTAGTCATGTTTGCAAGTTTCATGCCTCAAGGACAGGATCTTTGACTTGAAATATTGGTAGAAATCTCCATCAATTCAGCCAGCGAAGCCTTTATTTGTGCCACGTCTTCATCCTGGTTTCTCCTTGATGTGCATTATAAGCAAGAATAACAACTTAGTGAGGGTCCTTTATTTGCAGATCCAGTTTTCACATTGCTCTTTCAAGTTTTTGTTCATTGGGACAAAAAGTTGGGTACTTCTGTACAAGACACAGCAAGGCAGAGTTCAGACTTCTAAGTATTAGAAGCAGTGCCAAAAGACTCTCCCTGGATAGCGAGTGTAGAGGATGGCAGTCAGAAACAAATTCCTTTTCATAGACAAGTAATATGGCAGTTCCAGCCTTATCAGTTTCAGGTCTTTTGTATTTACAGAAGAATGGGACAAATAGTTCACATCACCCACTACACTCTAGAGCCGGAGAAAGTATGTTTGTATTATGACCTCTACTAGCAGTTGAAAACCAGCAGAGAGAGACCAATGCAATGGTAAATTACACATATATATTTCTTCATACATCATAGTATAACAAGGTATTAAATGAACATTCCATAATACAATCTTATTCACATAGTCCCTTCAGAAAAAAAAAGATTTGGCAAATGATCAATGAATTTATTTAGAATATAAAGCTACTGCCCACACACTGGGCTGTAACATTTTATCTTCACACATGTAAGTACAAAATCTATGCATGCTATGTACTGGTTCCAAAATGTAGAGCTTCTTTATCACTGACCACATGCAAAGTGACAAAGCAATCAACAGAAATTTATATAATGCCCTCTTTGTCAGATTTCATCATTACAGGCATAGCAAGTACATATCCAAACATCATAGCTGTGGACACAGTGAGACAAGATGACTGTGTGCATAGGCACCTTCAACTGAAGAAGTTATTTCTAGGTGACGGTCCTGCATATGACGATTTCCTATTACAGATATGTAATTTTGTGATAAAAAAGTGGGAACAATCTGACAAAAATCAAACAAATATGCACTAGTAAACAAAGACTTGTTAGCAATAGGCAGATGACCTTTTGTATCAAAATGTTTAGGGCATTTTTATTAACAAATTTCAGGAAGCTGAAAGTTTGCAATAAAGATGCAAGCTTCTGTTTATGAGAAACTACAGTTCTAATCCAACATGTTGCTACGACAATCTCTCTTATTGCAGAAAATCCATTGGGCGAAACAGATTCCTGTAATTCAGTTAACTGTTAACAATTGAGCTAATATAGGCTTAAGAAAACCTACTGTTGACTTCAATCAATGACATTAAGTGCTCACTTTTGTTCAATAATAACAATAATTTGATTGCAAGACTGTAGTACACCAGTGCTTTTGTGGTGTAACCTTTTGTAAGAACAGCTAATATATTTGATTCTGAACACCAGCCAACAAATGACAATGAAGTCACGATGGTATATGTTAACTACATAAATGTTTATGTATAGGGCAGCAGTGACGGGTATTGCTCTATTTTGATCTGGGCTTAAATACTTTCCGCAACTATGTGATTTCACTGATGTCTTGATAAGATCCCACCAGAAATAACCAATATTCCTGCTTGAAGGAACAATTTCACTGACATCACACATGGACAGTTTACTAATTCTGATAAATGGATGAAATAATTCATGAAAGCCACATAATAGTGAAATTATGGTCTGCTGTACAAATTTCATGCCTAGCCCGAAGGTCATTTTCATCGAGATGGTAATCAAAGTTTAAGTTTATATTGCAAAAGTGCTTAGCCTAGGCTACATTTAGAAGTTGATTTTGAAGTTGATTTTCAAACAGGGGTTCTATGTGTTGATCACAGCAGCTAAGAATGTTTTTTACGTAGTATGCAAATTTTGAGGTCATGTAAAGTTCAAGTATGAAATCACCGTCTGAATTGTTACTATTCTAACATAGGCTGAACGAAAGCGGTGGGACAGGGAAGTTGGATAGTAACTGGGTGGTAACATCAAACCTATTGATAACAAGTAGAAGTTTGCTTTACTAAGCTAGAACTATTATTTCAAATCAAAGATTTGCCTTGGGATCAAGTCCATTAGTCTTCATCACATCATTGTAAATGAACATACCATTGCAAACTAGATGTGCAGTATTTGCATATGAGGGGTCAGGGGCTAACAAAGTTGTAAAAACTAATTCAGTTACTCTTTTGCATCACTTCAAACATGATATAGCCGAGGCTTGATTGTGATCATATTCTGCTTTAACATCATACTGAACACAAAGCTTGTAATGATACGTTCAACAACAATGACGAGATGACCACTACTGGTGTAGTCTAACGCTCTCCTTATGATCGACAGCTGTAGCATGACACCGTCATGTGACGCGTCGGCTAGACCTGTTCCGGCAAGACCTACTGCACTACACTAGCCTAGGCTATAGCCTACCATGTGAAAATTCACAGGCTAGGCTAAGGCTTACGTGCCCTAGCCTAGATATCGTAAAATTAAACAGAAAAATTAATTAAACGTAAGAGTGTTCATGTAACTGGATCGGTGATAACATATTAATATTTCTGGCAACTTCTAGCGACCTTTTGCATTCTTTTCTCGATCAATCGAACGATATGAACGGCGTGTTCCTTGTTCTCGTCGGCTAGCATCGTCAACATATTGATGAGCGGTTTACTGTTGATCTTCAGGTCTTCTAAAGACGCTTCGTAGTCTTGGCACACCACCGCTGCCATTTTGATTGTGTTCCAGAGGCTGTATATTGGTTGAATTAAAAATTACATGGCAATTCAAATGTCATTTAGTCGGAGTTGACAATTATTTTCCTGCAACTGTTTTGGGAGCGCCAGTCTCTTCTCGGCGGTTCTTCTTTGGTGTACACATCGTTGCGCATTTGATTAGCTGTAGGCCTACATATGTACTGTGCACTATATCAATTACCATGTCGTTTCAACCCATATCCGTCAGAAGGTCTAGCGTATGTTACATAGTTTTCAACTAGTATACGAAGGGTTGAGAATGACAATTGAATATGATTGGCTCATTGCAATAACCAAAACAGGGTACTTAACAGCTATAGTTCACCTTAATAGGACAAAAACTTGCAATTTAACTATAAAATATGTAATTTAAAAATTAGATATGGATATGTAAAGAATTTAAAAATACTTTTACTACAGAATTTAACATTTTCTGCTAATTTATTACCAAATAAAACGAGTTCTGATGAATATCAGTTAACCAATCAACGATCTCGTATTTGGACAAACATCTAGAACTGAGATAAGATGGTCGTGTAGGTGAATTATTTCTAGCATTGGACATGGCTTAGAAGAAGTGAACAATTGATTCATATGTGTGGGGAATAGGCAAAACTGGTGTTATTAAGCCGATACCAAGAAAATAATGAAGTTTTTACAGCTCTGGTTGCTGCACAATGGAACGCCGTTTGTTCCTACCATATTTTAAATCTTTCTTATATTTTCAACGATGGCATTTACGTTTGTTGTCGTCTTGCGTAGTAGGTTTTCAGTTTAGACACATCCCGATCTTCTACATAAACATATTTTTTTATGACGATTTTTTTAATATGGGGGGGGGGGTATTTGAGGTCTTTTGCCTCCGGGTCCCCACTGGCTCAGCCACTGATTTAAAGTACAAACAAAGTCGGTCATAGTTATTCCCGACCCAACAGAACTACATAGGCCTATACAGTCAGATTGATTTTTGATCACTTCCAATAATTCGGCTTCTAGTTGTTGACTGTTCAGTGGCTGTTATAGTTTCTCCTCCTTCTTTGCCCCTTTTCACATAAATTTATGAAAAAAATCGCGCTGGATTGAACTAACAAATTTTTATAACAAGAAGTTGTCTTTTAACTTATATACCACCTCGAGCAGAGAGTGAGACACGGAGTAGAGGATACACGGTTTCAGCCTAAACAACCAGATCTTTTCGGTGGTTTTTTTATTTATTTATTTATTTTTTAATTTACAAACCTTTGGGGTTTATCTCTATTTTCGTCGTTTCAGTGCTATAATGTTGGTGCAATTTCACGACATTTATCAATTTGTTCCAAATTCCTTACATATATCTATCTATCATGAAATCTTAACATTTTTGAGATGTAATTTGATATCGTGACTTCAAAACTATGATACGAACTACGGGAATTGCTAATTACAGCCCTTTTACAGAGTCCAATCCCCAAAGGCCGGGTATAAATAGCAGTGCTGTTGTAGGTTAGGGCTACGGCGATTACGCAATTACGATTACGCGATTATGCAGGCGATTAGGCTACACACTTACTCGGTATGTTCAAAACTCGGATTCGATTGTCAAAATACTTGCACTTGTATTCGATTTGGACGAGTAGTTAGAAACATTATTTATGTTAAACGGACGCTATTAAATCAGCAGGAAGTCGTATAAATTTGGTCTATGGCTCTAGGCCTGTACCCCACATGCAAGGTCGCATATGTAACTTGGTGTATATACTACCACGTATGTACATAGAGGCAGAACAGAACAATTAACAGTGCCAGACGACACGGGTCAAGGGTCCCATGTTTTATGGGTTTTCGAACATTATGAGACACAAAAATAAAAGGAAAATGGGAGACATTTAATTCGTTAAAGAGAAATCTGTTACAGAATATCTTTCAATAAACGATTTTTTAGGGTATGGTAAATTATTCACCAATAGAAAGCTATATATGAATGAGATCTTTATCAAGTGTAATCCACTGCGCATGCATCGTATATACAGTGGCGTAGCCAAAGGGGTTAAGGGAGGGCACATGCCCCGGGCGCCAGGATTAGGGGGGCGCTGAAATGGGAGAATGAGAGTAAAAAAATAAGCACCTTTTAGAAAAACATGACGAAATTGATGTATATGTCGTCAGGCATGAATATTTTCCAGTTACTAATACGAATCTGAACTGAATGTATAGTTGTTTTAATTAGCAAATTTATAGATTGTGATTTCTTTTCAGTCCATTTCGACCGTTTTCTCTTTTTTTCATATTCTGTTCTGTATTCCAGCTGTAATGACTACATGTCACGGAAATTTCTGGTATTTCAGTAGCACAGTTCCAAGGGAGTAGTTTTCGAAAGGTGGAAATATCATAGGCGTAGAAGCACAATTTGATTTAGGGGGGGGGGGCGCTGTAACGACTTGCCCGAAAAATATAACCAACAATTTTCGCGCGTAACTTATTTTTCTTTCACTACTTGGGGGTGGGGGCGCAATTTTCTACTCTTGCACCAGGGCGCTAAAACCTCTAGCTACGCCACTGCGTATTGATACACACAAATTGACATATGAGCGCCTGTAATCCAATTAGCTGTATACGGCTCTGCTGTAAATTTGCTGCCTTGTTTGCCGGTGGACACCCAGGTAGCGCTACCATATCATCCAGCCGATATATTTCCCATATATAAGTATCCCAGATAAACCCTTCATTAACAGCCCACATCATGGTTTCCATATCTATACAACATGGGTTATCGGGCTAACCCCTGTGGGTCCCGCATGAATCTTGGGTGCAAAATTTATTGGGGCCCATATTGTACATCCCACGTGGGACCCATATCTTGGCCCATATGCATCCCATGCACTATTCGGCTTTCGTTAATTCCATTCACTTCATGTATTTCAAATGGTCATGTGTGCATCAACTATCATATCCACAGCATACGTACATATATATGTTTTCCTTATCAATTTCTATGGTTTTCATACAACTGTGTATGAGGAAGATATTGCTGTAGTAGCATATTACTAACTTATAGCAGATACCAGTTACATGTTGTTGTAGTTTTGATCTATTACGGAAATGGAATATTTATGAGTTACATGTTATCCTTTTGTGTGGATCTTGCTTGCAATCCTCCTATACCTGTCTTGGTGAACGGATAAAGTTTGTCTGCCGAACAATTTCAATGATGCATTGCAAACATTTATAATAGGACTGATTTCGCGGAACTGGTAAAATAAAATAGGCCTGTTCTAGTGGTACTACTACTAGTATTGATTTATACCAGAAGATATAGTTTTGGGGTGATTCAAGGCTTAGGTGTCCGAAATTCGAAGTGTCCATGCTACTAGTACGCAGCTAGGTGATACTACTCAGATAAGATTATTATTGATTAATAAAACATTAATAGGCTGTGTCACACTAACTTACTTGGAATAGCCTTGTCTTTTTGGCTAGCTCTATTTGTATGCTTAATTTTATACCATCTATTCCGTCAGTCATTTCAGTGCTTTTGAAAAAAATACCCTATACTATAGCCTTTATAGGCAATGAAGGCTCATCAATTATTAGAAGCGAGAGAATTTCATACTTTAGAGTCTTTTTGAATAATGATCCTTTAGATGTCAGATCAAATTTATGACTGCCAAAGTCTGACAGTTTGCTCTGCAAATCTGTAACATAGAGAAAATGCACACAGCCTTGATGAAATTTTTTACCATTAATGAATATGTTTGAATCAAAACCGGCTTTGCTAAATGAGTCTTTTCATCATTTGTCTGAAGATGTCATTAGTCCATCTCAAGAATTAAAGCTTGCTTTGAATTCAGTTTTTTTCCAAGTTTGACATTTTGTTCCTTTATTTTCCCAGGTCATGATGACAAAGAAAAGTTCGAGAGATCCCATTGAGATGCCAGATGATGTCGTGTATATTCCGTTTAGAGAGGCTACCATTGTGTCCTCGATAATAGTATCCGGTGGTTTTGTCCTTTGCATAATTCTTGCATTAGTATATCACTTTGAGCGTACAACTTGGACACATTGTCAGGTAACGTTACAACGTATACTTAGTTGCTATTACGATAACTTAACATTCCAACTCCTTAAAGGATTTTCACAAGTCTTACTGATCATTATTCTAAAGAAGATTGCAGTTCATCAAACAAAGATACCCAAAACCTTGTTGCTTTCAAGTTTTATCTGCCAAGATGATCATATATTTTTTGAACAGCTAGCATAAACTCCACAAAAGTCTTTGAGACCAAAGTTGGAGGTAACAAAATTGTTGACCTCAGGATGACCTATTGTTGACATTTCGTGACCGTTGGATAGGATAGTTCTGGAATGATAACATTAATTTCAGAATTTTTTCTCCAACACATTCTAGTGCTCTAGATAATCAAACATGACATACAGCCTTAAGCTAATTAGATATTTTACATGTAAACCTATCAATGCACTTCAATCAATGTACCAGTATTATAAAGTAAATGATCATGTTTCAATTTTTTTTCCAGGTTCCCAATTACCTTCCATCGATTAGTGCTGCAATATCTGTACCACCATCTTCATATATATGGAGGCTTGTGGTTGCCTCTTGTGCATCACAAAGACTATGTACTGTTGTTTTTCACCACAAGCATTATTCCAACATCTTTGTCCCAACCTCTTACTACAGAAGACTGTGTAAACTTTGTTTTGGGTCTGAGTTTCTGGAGAATCTTTGCCTAATTGGCTTAACATGTATTTCGTCAACAGAAAACCACGGTAGGTATTGACATTAGTCATAGTATTTTTTTCCTAAGCTTATTATTTTTGCCCCAGGCGTCAGAAAATTTATCTAATTTTCAGAGCTAGCCATTGTCCATAGTCCAAGCCTCCAAGGTAACTTTCATGCATTCCGAGCATCAATTGGACCGGTGAGTGTCTGGTGTTTTGTGGCGCAGTCTTCGTGCAAGCTACTGAGGTGTGGTCCTAAAAGTTTGCTATCCACTGACCTAACTTACTTTGTCTATTCAAGCAAGCTTCGTTGAAAATGTTTTTGGCTCTTCTAAACTTGTGTAATTACTGACCACGAAATAGAATTTCATTTCTACCTTGGTTGCCTGTGAGCTCAATACCACTACTATGTGCACACATTAAAGCTGCTTGATTCAGTTGTGTTCTGTTCTGGCTTTCAAGGAATTCATTATGAATTTTAGTTAGGACAGAAATGTTTTCATGCCCTCTTAGGTACATGTAGTAAAAGCAGGTCTATTTCTTGTTTGTCTGTGAAGCTTAATATTGTAGGAGACTTTTGATAATGTGGAAAACAGTGTATATATAGGATTTTTATTCTTTCACTTTCTTCTCTAGACCAATTAATCTTTGTTTGGTAATTTATGTATTGATTATTATTCTCTGTCTTATTTCAGGCTTGCACGCAATGTTCTTCATTGGTTTCCAGCTGTTTGCAGTTATCTTTATGTTTCTCATGTGCATTGTGTATAGAATGGCCACAATGTCAGAAGACTCTCCAAGTCATGACAATTCGGTGAGAAATTAATAAGTTATACTCTTTGTCTCGGATCACATATTGGAGCAGTTTGCTGATGCCTGTAATAGCCAACCTCTAGTAGTAAGTTGAACTTGGGGGAAGTTAATCCCAATTGGACCACCCACCTCAGTGTTGGATTAGTCTACTGGCTTACTGGTCACCAAAGGGATTAGTTTCATATGAGGTGGTGCCCAAATGCGTCACTTGTGTCCAATACCCAGTGATGTTGGTCTAGTCTACTGGCTTACTGGTCACAAAAGGGATTAGTTACATATGAGGTGGTGTCCAAATGCATCACTTGTGTCCAATACCCAGTGATGTTGGTTGGATCTCTGAGCCAGCAGCAAGTTATGCCCTGCCAGTCTGTTGCTGTACCTACGTAACGTCTAGTCTGTATCATGAATGGATCAATTAAGCACATGCAAGGGGTATAGCAACATTTAATGTTAACATATTTATTGTATAGTAACTAATGCACTGGAGGGTGGTGTTTAAATGTAGTGCTATAAGGTTTGGTGTCAGTTTAAGATTCAAAAGGTTCACTGTCACTTGCTATTGCTTTACTATCGTCATTTACTATTGCATTAATATGTTAATTTACTATTGCTTTATTTGACTTCCCATTCACAGCACACAAAATCACTCCAAAGAAAGTGGTTGTTTTTCATTACAAACGTTGCTGCTTTCGTGACAGCGATGGTTTTTTATTATCTTCACAATGCATATTGTGGACAAGGCGGTAAGTATGTTGGACTAGTTGCATCGACTAATTACAAGCTGCCTGTCATGTCAGATTATATGACCAAATGGAATAAAATAGGTATCTCCACAACCTGATCATCCACCACACCCTACCCCCCCCCCCCACCCGCAATCCCTCCCTCGGTTCCTTTTTAAATCCTGCTTACAATAAGAAAGCTTGAAAGAGGAGACTTAATAGTTGAATCAACAGGAAAAGAGATCAAAGGTTCTGTCTATCATCTTGTAGCATTTCTACTCTATGTTCCTTCCAAAGTAAATTGTTTGAAGTCAGAGGTACATTATAATAGAAAATTCCTCAGAAGTTGAATTAAGGTGCAGGATTACCTCTTTTACATTTATAATTTTTAGGTGCCCTAATTATAAAACATATTAATAAACATCTTTTTCTTGTTTTGGTGTGTGTTCCTTTCCAACAGTGTATACGATCTTCGCCTTCCTTGAGTACATTATCGTCCTGAGTAACATCGCATACCATGTATGCGTAAGCCTTGACTTTAGTGACAGGGAGATCCGATTCGGAGTCAAGCAAAGCAACAACAACTTGTAAGTATCAAAGGTCCTCGGAATGGATAAATGTATTCTTTCTTTATATACAGTGCAATAACAAACCATTTCACTATTAAAAAGTGCTTTCATAATGGCTTCATGGTTCTTCCTTTTTCCAAGTTACCTGATGGATATGTTGAGCTTTTTGACAGTCATTTGCAATGGATATTTAGAGTATATATATAGTATATACAGCTATCACTTTCAATTTTGATTAAGATTATTTCGGGCAATGATTCATGCTTTGAAAAATCAGAGAAACTTGTTGGCCAAGTGGTATCTTCAATC
>KN884492.1:31062-51699 GCA_000934455.1 Apostichopus parvimensis
AATATCAGATGAAGGAATTTGAAAGAACAAGGTGTTTCGTTTTCTTCTTTTTTTGGTCTCAGACAATTTACTTTTGCTCTTTCAAACTTCATGTATCATTTCCCTGTCTGTAGTTTGTTCAAGATTTATTATTGAATAGAAATCTCGCTTTCCGGCCTTATTTTTGTTTAACGTTAACACCCCGTTGTATGTGTTTGAGTGGGCGAGCAATACTGAGTCTGTGTTCTTTTTACCTAGATCTGTTGATTTGATTTGATATAGTGGAAATATTAGACGCAGGTTAAAAAGGCTTTCATGCATCCGTCTCCCCCACCTCCTCTCTCCACCTTAAAAGACACCATGACCAATGCAAAAAGTCTTCCAAAAATGGAATATTTATGAGTGTTTGACAAATTTGTCAATTCAGTGTGTATAATTAATAATGAACAACCACCGCTGTCAGGTTTTACAGTTGATATGATCTATTAAATTGATAAATCGAAGTTTTCCCCCTTATAGCCGCCCTCTGCTAATAATGGGAGTGGGAGGGTGTAGCTTTTCATTTGAGTTTAGTATACCAATTAGTTTAATTTATGAAGCATTACACAGAGTCAATTATATATTCATGGCTGACCGCAATTTACAGAAGATACTATAAAATAAGTGTACTGCTTCATCGGTTATTAAAGTAAACGTAAAACGAGTGGCAACTTTGTCTATACCATTCATCGTGGGCGTAATTCCTGCGGCCAGAATTGTAAAAGTGACTTGTGCAAGTTTGAAATCGGAATGAAGTAAGCGTCTTATGCCATTCACAAATTCTCACCTTCGATCTTTGCCATAAAGCCTAAATAATCCATTAATTACGATTCGTATATGTATTATAAGTAAACAATCTTCATAGACTGACAGCACTGAGAAAAACGACGTCATGATCAAGTTCGCCTTAAAGGAGCATTTTTAGTGCTTATGCATATTTAATTTATCTTAAAAGCGTTATATTACTTACATTCAAGTTTGTCTTTTCTTCTTGGGCTAAGACCAGAATTCTGCCAATCGCTTTCCTTTATCCAGGTATGTAACTATATAGAAGAGATTTAAAATGTTTTTATAAGTCTTCAAAGTAGTTGTCATAATTGATTTTAAGAAGCATTGGCAGTTTCTAATTGACAATATCCTTTGTTTTATCGAATTTGACTTTTGGCGTTGGCTATTATTGATTTCTGCAGTGGAACACCACTTCCGGGCATTCAATTAAGGTACCCAATCACCTGGTGGTGTTAACTAAGGTCAAAGAAGTAATTACTAGAAGAAATCGGTTTACGGCAGTCTATACTTAACACGGTGAAGTGACATGTATTTTCAAATTGATAATTAAATAATGCTTGTTCCACTTTGCCGTTTTTCCTATTTTCAATTTGATTTTTTCTTCGGGCAAAATATGATAGATATGAACAGGGTATCATGACTATGATTTCCTTATATGGTGCTATGGTGTGTATGAAGCTGGCAAAGAAAAATTCTTCACGGGTTTTTACCGTAGAAACAAGTCCAGACGTGTGCGAGTGTGTCCAAACGTGTGTGCAAATTAAGGGGAGACGCAGATTCCTTTTGCCCTTCTCCTGGTTGCTTTTCGTATAGGAAGCGGTGGGATGGGGTGGGATAGGGTGGGATGGGGTGGCATTGGGTGGGATTGGGGTACATGACAATCGTTTATAGTTCACTTGAATTATTTGGTTTGGTCTAATGTGTTTGTTGCGATAACATATAAAAGGATTGTTACACGGAGAACAATTTTTGTTATCGGCTGTGAAGTTTTTTCAAGGTTAGATTTGCACATGGAAGAAGTTTCTCACTCATGTTATACAATACTGGATATAACAGTTGAAAATAAATGGTCAGTTGCAATTTCGTTTAAATTGGTTTATTGCATGTATAAGATATATCTTGTGAAATTAACTTAGAATTTTGATATTTTATTAAAATTAATACTTGAAAGATGACAATATGTTTTTGTTCTCTTATTATATTGTGTTGGATGAGATGAAAGACAATTTATGTGGAAGGTTGCATATTTATATATATCATTGAAAGAACATGTCTCACGAACTTAACTTTAAAAGTTGGTATATTATTCCAAAAGTAGTGATGGGTTTTACTGCAAGGATCTCTAATAATGTTAAATGAGGAAATGTTTGCTTTACCCCACATGAAACCTATTAACAACTGTTCGCATAAGATCTAATCGTAGATCAACGTCAACAATAAATAAAGCTAATACAGCAAATAAGTACTACACTCATATTGCTTGAGAAGAACTTAGAACTTATTTATGAAAAATTGTATTTTGAACAACGGTTACCATTTGTATCTCAGCTATACACACATTAGCTAATTAAAACGGAAAAGAAATAAGGCAAGCAAATGAAACAAGACAAAACGCCTGCTTTTGGACGAAAAATTTGTCAAATCAAAGCCATTTGAGAATACCAGCGGAAACCAGAAAGTAAACAAAATACACATGAAATTAGTTCCTTTTAGCATCATATTTCTACTACATGGAAGTGATTAAAGACCGATCACAACAATATAAATATAACAATAGTAAACATGAAGCAAAACCAAGCAAACTGAAGCACAACAGAAAGCTTCAGTAAACACCAATAGATCGTTACTAATACCAATAGATCGTTATTAATTCTTCTTGCATCATGTCCATAGTATAGCCTAAAAAAATGATTTAAAATCGCTGACGTCATCACTAATTACAATACCACACAGGAAGCATAGGAAAGACAACCCCCGGAAACAAACATACAAACAATCACATATTTAAAGGGTGTATCCGGTAGTCATAGAAACGATAGTGTTATGTCATTGAACGTTTTACCGCCATTAGTTGACTTGACGATTTATGACTGTTTGAACATTTCATTGGTTCTTGATGTTCCAACATTGGCGGAAGCTAACACATTATTTTTTTTTTATTTCGAAATGACATTGGCGGCTGCTATGGTAACAACTCAATAGCCACTCCACTCCGCACATGGCCTCTCGTTGCTAAGAACAACAATTTGTGACGACGATGGAAACTAGACTAGAAAATCATGGTAAAATAAATTAATTTGCTTGCTAGCCTCCAACTTGCTATCGGACTAATTTGTTGTTAAAAAAGGCGGCAAAAAATAAATACTGCGTGTAATTCATTTTATAATATTACGATCATAGATCATGATGCCTTCTTTCGGATGATTTGGATGTATTTTGCAATCATAATAGGTCAAAATTCGTCGCTGAAGATGTTTTCTTTAAATTCCTTTTATTGTTATGCCACATGCGCCACATGTTAAAAAGTAACAGTGATCGATAACGTATGTTATAATACTGGTTATAATACTGGAGTCAGACAACATCTATCATAGCATTCATAATTGCACAAGAAAAAATCCTTTTTTAAGTTATTTAAGAAAAGATGAAGGACCCTAATGTAATGTTGATTACAAAATACATAATTTCATTACAGCTTAATTTATTTCCAAACGGAGAAGATGATCCAGTAGAAACTTAGTGTCCAACCTAGATTACTGGCTCAGACAAAGTTTGGAGAGCAAACAGGGGACAAATTACACAATTGTAACGTCTTTGCTGATAACAAAAGAACTCTTGATGTGAGTGCAAAAGGTAATGAAATTGACTTCTTAAGTATAGTATTAGCTGGAACACTTTGTGCATATAGTTATTAGTCATAACTATGGTAGTGAACCATAAAATTCCCAGCAGTTTAATAACTTTGAAAAGATTTCCTCTTCACCGTTTGTCTTTTTGTTGATCATTTTAAACCTTTTTTGTCCTCTCTGATAAACTAGTTTTATTACTTTCCGCAAGTGTTCTAGACCAGCTGCCTACGAGTCAACTGAAGTCACTGCTCCAACCTTTAAAGAAAAGGAACTGCTCTTAAATCGAAACACGTAATCCAAAATCAACAATGCCATCTTTGCAATTCAGGCACTCGCTCTTGTTAAAGTATTCATATTAAGAGGACACGATGTCGTCAAGGGAAATTGTGATTGATTCAAAGTATTATGTATGTCTTCTGCCGTCGATTGAGTTGTCCACTCAAAATGTTTCATAGAAGATTTAAGATACATTCTAATCAAAATTCCTAAAATATGACGTTTTAAAGATAGCTATATATTGCAGGATATGATTTCAAAATAAATCAAAAGGGGAAAGTAAAACTGATGTTTTGCTAATAAACTTGATTATAGTCCGATGATTTTCATTTGTCACTATCATACATGTCAATGATAGGACATACTTATGAATAATTAATGTGGAAAAGACACTTAAACCGAACCGTCTCTGTTATGCATCATACGCGCTTACAGCGTTCACTTAAACCGAACCGTCTCATTCATCGTGCGCGCTTACAGCGTGCAGCACGCTTGTAATTTGCGGCCCCATAAACATTGGGGTAAGCAAGGGCAAGCCCGGGTGAGGGCATACCAATTATGTTACATACATTTAAACATGTGACAGGATCGACACCATAATCATAATTGGTTATTATTCATTGAGAAATATGATAATTTACAATACAATTATTATCAAGAAAACTTTTATCGAGACACCAAGTTCCCTGTTTAATTGGTTTCAACAATGATAAATAGCTGCCTAAATTCATAAAAACTAAACTTTGATAAGCATTTGTAATGTCTCGAAACCTAATATATATTTTCCAAAATATCAATTTTTTGAAATGTACAGTCATCTTGTGTAGTCTTCGTCATGGTTTTTTATTATCCTTGGTAACTTAGTAACTGCCAAACGATCATGTCAAAGATGTGATATTGTAGATAGACATGACCCAAGTAAAGTCAATATTTTAATAAAAATCCATCAACAGCCTTGCAGCAGTGCATATAATTATTAGGTGACAATTTATACACATTCAGCGGACGTTTAACTGTTAACCTCACATTCTACTTCTCAAATTTCTGGAAAAAAAAACTAAATTATTGCCGACCTGTCAGGCTTTTGACATCTTTACCGCTCTTGGGCAACACTAGGTAAAGTAACGGTGACCGCATCGTGTGAACCCGAACCATTTGAAACACAACTTGATCTTATATAAAAAAAAAAACATAAAACGCACACACAAGAAAAGCACAAACACAAAAAAAAAACAGAATATAAATAATATCAGCAAGCAATAACTCACAATAAAGTTTCTCTACTTTTAGAACTCTTAGACTCTCATTTCTTTTCTTTCGTTGATAGGATTGTTTCTTAATAACGAGGGAGGCCGAAAATATAAAACCAACAAGAAAGAAATCGAACGGTTGGACTGTTCTGTAAGTACAACATTATAATGGAGTACAACATTATACTAGGAGTGTTAGCTCAGTGGTTAACGCCGGTGCCTTCCAATCATAAGGTCCCCAGTTCGAGTCACTCCAAGATTAATGTATGTCGTCCAGTTACAGAGTTGTTGAAAATTGACAATTCATGATCATGGACGTTAAATATGAATCTAAGAAACTGACTTCGGTCAGCTTGCGGCTTTGATAAGCCAATGAGGCTTCTTCGCGAGTTCCTGCTTGCAGATAGATCTAAACTACATATATACATACTTGCCATTACGTAGCTTAAATAAAGTTGAGAACGCTGAACAGGGCGAAGTATACCTGAATAGAATCAAATGATTCCCTTAGTTTTCAGTAATATAGTGATACAATGCTTCTTGTGATTGCAGAACCGATTATACCGTTAATGCGGATAATTGATATCTACATGATTTTGATGCCAGTCATATCTATAATGCTGTCTTTCTTGTTTTGGTTTGTATTTAAACAATAACGCTTTTGATTTAGTTATATATGCAACCTCTCAATTTCCAAAACTATATATTTCTTAAAATTAACATGTAAACAATAGAAACGACTGACCGATGGCAGTTTTCTGAATTTTGTCCTCTCAGCATATTACGCTATGCAAATTATAGCCACGTAAAAACGTTGGCATCTATCTAACACCCATTAATACACGATAGGAAACCTGTACGCCTACGCCCATCACTTTATTTAGGATGAGGTCATGCGCAACGTAGTAAACCTCTGAACAATTTGGTGTCATATGCTTTTCTTAGTTGGTAAATCATAGTGCATAATTTTCAATATTTGTATCCATTATTGAAATTACATACACAACTCTACTCGTAGTACAAAATTACTCAAACTTCTTCGAGTTTCGGGAAACTATGTGACGACACTTTGAACGATAATACTGTTATACTGACCACGTGCTGATTATCACTCGACCTTAAATTAAGCAAACAACCTACTATATACCAATATAGATTGAAATAATAATAAC
The DNA here is from genome assembly GCA_000934455.1 of Apostichopus parvimensis. NCBI lineage: Eukaryota > Metazoa > Echinodermata > Holothuroidea > Aspidochirotida > Stichopodidae > Apostichopus > Apostichopus parvimensis. The sequence goes on from KN884492.1 coordinate 37,417, forward strand.
CGGTTCCAAAATGAATAAGATCAGGTGCGAATTTACCGAGGCTCTTAACAACTGGCCTATTATGACGTCAAAGTCATGGTGACTATCACACTTGACGAAAAGGTAATGAACCCTATAGACATGAATACAATAAGACAATTACACACGATGACCGTCATATATATTTATACTTTTAATACTCATATAACTAATCGAGAGATAGACAGAGAAAAGAGGCAGAGAAAGAGAGTTTATAGCAAAGCAAACCACACGATTTCTGATTGGTCGAAATTAGCCCACTGACAAGTAAAATCGCACCCACACATTCACTCAAGCAGACTAGCACACACTTGCTTAACGTTGTCACGGTATATTGACAACTTCACTCTAGCATGAGTTATTTTAGCCTACGTATAATAGAATACTGCTTCAGTAGTTCACCGAAAATCAATCTAAGTGTTTTCTGGGGTTGTTCGTATGACATGCACTTGACTTGGATTGGTTCATTTCATTATTGGCAAACGGTGCCTTCACGCGGTTGATTATTTCATGATATTTCGTCGTCGTCGTCATCGTCGTCGTCGTTATCTACATATAACTTTTGTTTTAAAGTTTCTTTCCTCGTGTGACTTCTTGTCGGTTGCCCTATGTAGTAGCGACAAGCAATGAAGCATTGTTTCTTATTAGCAAAAACATTAGTTTGAGAAGAAGATTTTCTGTTACAAGATTTGATAGATATCATTTCTCTAGCGGGCTAATATAAGTCTTCTAATTTGAAAATACCGTTGTTATTCTCGGAGGAAAGGAAAGAAACCAACATATCTATTACATTGTTTTATCTCAATTGTAATTTCAACTGGTGACAGTTACTTGGAATAAACGAAATAACACGAGAACTCGAATTAATTGATTGAGGTAAGAATCTTTCGTTTTTTTGTAATTTTTTTATCTGTGGAATAATTTTCAACAGTTTTTTTATTGGTTAAAACCCGAATGTCTTTTATATTAATTCCTGTCTAAGGATGTGTTTATATTTGAAATGTTACGATTTAAGCTAAAGTACGCACCTTTTTGCAACGTTTAACTATGTAACCATTTGTAATCTAACTTTTGGTCTTTATGAATAATTGTGAAGTTTAACGTTCGTTGCTGAGAGCAGGTATGTGTTAAATAATGTGATATAATTGTGACCAAGTATTGAACAACTGATGTGCCTATAAAATGAATGAAATCATCAGATGTTTTAAGTTTTATGCGCAAAGGAGAACAAATTGAAAACAAGTCGTTTGTAATTATTAGAATTATTATATAGAACGATCAGGATGTTAAAAATGATAAGCAAAGTTTATTATAATTTGATTAAAATCTAATAGATAATACACTTAAAAGACGACTTTAGTTATCAGTTTTATATGTTATATAACCCCCTGATCCGAATTGAAAAAGATAGCTACAAACTGTTCTACAGCTATTAGATATCTTCGCATTTATAATATTATTCTAAATTTCTGGAAATGCTCCTTTAAGGTTATAACTTGTCGATGAATGACGTCAGCTCGTCAGTGCAGGCCTATGGGTTAGTATTAATCTTTTATTTGATATATTTTAATAACCCAACTAAGACATGTTCTGTTAACTTCACATTAACAACAAAGTATCATTAGATGTCATTCAACGTCCTTTTTACTTGACATATTTGTACTACAATGTAAATAATGTTAATTTGAGTGTTGCTTTTGAGGATCCGACCAAATGGTCTGTGTATTAGACTATATAAACCTGTCACTTTATTTGATGAACCTATTATAAGGGTTACTGCTCACAAATTAAAGGTGTTATAGGAAGACATCCTGGACTGATTGCAGTGTTGCTTAACAGTCAAACGGCCATTTATTCATCAAAATGACACACATACTGAACGGTAATAGCTAGACTTGTTTATCGTGTTAGGCTGTCTGACTATCTGATGCACGAAAGAATGATAATAGTTAGTGATGATGTTTCTCCTCAAATCAATACCACGTGCTATGATCCTTGCTTCAGAAAGATTGAACAATTCAATCGATCAGAAAAAAAACATGGTGAGTTGTAAATGCTACAGAACCACGTAGATCGTTGCTGTGTCAGGATATTCATCTAAAGTAATATCCAAATAGGACTATTTCTTATGAGAATTAAACACCAGAGAGAAAAGATACAGATTGCAAGTACAATATATTTATTATACTGTAACTGTGTTTATGTATATATTTATATATTAATTATATATTATATATATGCATTATGTACATACATACATATATGAAAAAATATATATGGATATATAATGAATATATATTAATGTATACAATATTTACTGAAAATTGCAATTGTAAAATTGCAATTGAAATTGCACACTAGTCTATGATTAGAGATTAATTATAGGTTGATTGAGCGCGCCCTTGAAAAGAGTGTTTTCAATTAGCCAGCACCTAACTTGCAACTGCAATACACCAGTTTCCATATAAAGTTTCAAGAACTATAGGTTAACAGTTGGACTTGACTGATGTAACTCGTGACTCAAAGCAAGCCGCGGGAGAATCATTCAACTGAGATTCTATAGTAAAGTCTCTAGTTAACGACTTATTTACGTTATTTCTATACTCGTTGAGGAATATTAATATATATGTACATTTAAGACACTACAGACAAACAACACTATCAACATGATGAAATTCAGTTAACCTATAGAATATTTTACCCAATGGGTATACATAACATGATATACATGGTAACACGTTTCATGTGAGAGAAGATACTTCTCATAGATCTCATATTAAAATATGTTGCCTAATAGCCACATGATTACACACACTCTTCACTCTAACTTTCGCCCACATGGGGTTTCCAAATGTGTAGAATGTTGATAAAAAATATATGCAAGGAATAGTTTCTACAAGTAATTGCTAGTAAGTCACTAGCTGCTTCAATTGTTGTACTGGACACTATCTCGACTCCGTGCATATACTTCGTTTGGATGATTCAACCAAAGAAAGATGTCATACATAATAAAGTCTGGATGAACAATTAATTCTGTGATGATTTGTAGCGAACATAAGAAAGTACAATGCATTTAATGATGCGTTACTGACTACCAAGGGTACCGGAGCAGAACATAATTAACTGCAATAAATCAAAGTTGCTTATTTTCATGATAAATCAACTATGATATTACGATCAGTGGACATATTAATGAGGAATTAGAAAGAAAAAAAAGTGAAACGCCAAGAAAATAAATATCATATCCTTCACTCAAAAAATTTGGTGGGTAGAATTACTCCAAATGATACGTTAAAAGGACAAATACCCCTTTTTATGTCCCTCTTATGACTCATTTTTTGCCCCTTTATATCTTTCTGATTCGAAAACTCTGTGGTTGGTTTCGTCTGTTAGCTCGTCTGTTTACTCTTTAAAGATTTCCGGTAGGCTGTAGATTTTCTCGCCGTCAGATCATCCTTTCATACTTGCAATTCCTGTATGGGTGGATGCATGGGGTAAGGGATTAACCTATATTTCAATTTTAAAATTATTTTATTTTGAAGAATATTAAATTTGTAAGCAAAGTTGAATGATAAAGTCGTATGCATATACCATAGCTATATGTGTTTCGGAATTTTTCCTATTTGTAGTGAGAATTATAATTAGGCACATTTAAACAGTGTAGGTAGGTGTAGGTAAATATAGAAATAACTTCATGTCCATAAACACTCACCGTTTCCTTGTGCCTAAAGCCCTTTTTGTTCGTCTCACTTCCCATTTACTGCCTCACCTCCATTGTTTAAAATCCTTTGTTATACTCCTATGCAAAGTTCATCTCCTATAAACCCTTTATTGTGTCCTCAGTAACATTTTGATCACCTTGAATCCTGTTATCCCATTGGCCCATTTTCCTGTGGTTTTCTAATGTTTTCATGGTTTTAATGTTATAATCGTCGTGTCTGTCCCATAATCTCTTAATCAACGTGTCTGTCCCATTTATCTAGATTTGACCTGTTCATCTCAGTTTGTCAATGACGAAGATCCTGTAGGATCGACACATCACACCTTCTCACATTAACATCAACTACCGTGTTGTTACTTCAATTCTCGGAGATGTAAAGTTCATCAAAACTTCGCTTGAGACAGTCAGAAATGGCGCCGGAATACTTACTAATTGTCTATTCTAGTCATACTACCATATATTCATTCAAGTAAAGGTCATATCAGATAACCGGCTAGCGTATAGTAGTTTCGAGGATAGCTACGTGAGTTTAATTAAAAAAGTGTTAACCTATTTTAATAATTCATCTTCGTCAACAATTTTCATGTTGTAGATAGGTTAACTTTGTTTCATAGTTAACGCTTTCATCAGAAACCAACGCTTAAAACTCACACAGACCTCAAAAACTTGAATATTTCGGCAAAACTGTTTATGATAGATCAAACATGTTATTGTGCACAACTACATTAAACGTGATGGGATTGTTCGAATCAATGCAAACATGTCAAACCAGACCGCAACAGACTAGATCAATCGATTTCGTGTTTTCCAACCCGCTGAACCGGGTAGTTCAAACGAATTGTACATATTTCTAGCCACTTTAAGCGAATAATTCAATCGATTGCTTGTATTTTCAACCACCTCGACAATTGATAGTTCAAATTATACTCAATTCCAACTAGCATAACAGGGTTTTTCAAACGTTTATTTTATATTTCTAATCAGTTTAATTGGTCATTTCAAGCCCTTAGGCAAACTCACAACCACCTTAATAGGATATTTCAAACAGTTTCATATATTCCAAAGGTTAAGAAGGTATATCATTTGATGGCAAATACAGCCAGCTAACTCGGAAAGTTCAAACCATCTCACATATATACAACCACCTTAAGGGGATAATTGGAATCTTTGTGCATATACCAACCATATATAAGGGATAGATCAATTGACTATTTAGCATCCCATTTAGCTGAAGAGGATAGTTCAACCGAAGGTAAATAACTTAAAAGAAGCTAAGTTATTATAGTTCAAACGATCTCACATATTTCCAACCACCTTAAGAGGATCGTTCGAACCTTTGTACATATTCCAACCACCTTAAGAGGATAGTTCAATCGATTGCGTAACATTTCAAACCAACCTTATTGCTCAATTGGAAAGAAATATTACAGTCGTACGCAAAAAAAAAACATCAATTTACAAGATTACAGCAAAGATCGAGTAAGGAAACGGAACCAACTAATTATAAGACTATAATATAAAAGAATTGCTGTTTAACAAAACATATCGGCAAATATACGGTCTCTCATTTCGATGACACTCTCATCATGAACGTCACAGATTAAAATGTCCTTATCAAATGGAAAGATGATCAAAATGCAGCTAATTAACTCGATATAGGCTTAATAAGGCAGCACTTGACGTGAAAACTGTCATCGTGAGGTGAAATGATTGAGTGTCAATTCAGCCGTGAGTGTAGTTTGAAAGTGCATTCAAATTTGATCGTTCGCGTTTCTTTGGATGTTATCTCTAAAGAGTTGTGACAACAAAAGTGTAAGAATGTGAATGTTCTATGTATAAATGAAACACTGAATAGTTCTCTTACTTTTATCGTATACAATTGTATTATTATTATGTAATACACGAACAGCAATGTTTCTGCCGGTACTACATCACGTGACGGACCATTTCAACTGAAGGATAGCAACAATCGGTTGACTTTGAATATTCACCAATTTATCAAACAAACACATTATTGTGCCTAAAAGAACAAAAACCATTTTTTTTTTAGCTAATAGACAAACTAATAGACCATTTCATACTACTTCTTATCCAAGTTAAAATTTCAATACCACTTTTAGTTTTATGACGATAAACAATATAGCTTTTAAGCATTAAGGACACGTCAATCGTAGTTGCTGTGTGTGTATTTTAGCACACAGCCCATTATGACCTTGCTCACGGTAGGCAAAGCTACAATCAATATATATATATATATATATATATATATATATAAATGAACATTATTTCGGTTTCAAATGAAAATGTTTACAATCCATCGAATATTTGTGAGAGTATGAATTGTCATGGTGAAATTGATCCTCCTTAATATTAAGCTACAAAATATGTTTTCAAACACTTATAAAAAAAGATGAATCATTTGATACGAATTACTACACAGCCTTGGCTGACGTCATCATCAAATATAATTTGAATGATGTGTTTTGATATTAACAAAATTTAGAGTTGGAAAAAATCTTGAAGCCAGAACATAGATAAGAAAGAAAGGTACCATGATGAGACATTGCTCAAGGTAATCTTCCAACACGATTACCCCTTACCCTCCACCCACAATAAAAGTCAGAATTAACATTTCCCTGCATGAAAATGCATGTGAACACTTAATACCACCTACCAACGATGACCACCTCAATGTCTTTTAGAATGATAAAATTGTAACAGAGTAAGGTTATAAAGAACCTCTTTTTTGTATCCTAGCATGATAAGCCTTCGGCGCAGATACTTTAAAAGTAATAAGGTAATTAGAAATATGTGATTACCGAGGCCCACTCCTAAACCCAATCGCAGGAGTCGAAAGATTCAACATCTGAAATGAAACTTCCAACTGACAGATATGGTATTTCACCAAAGAATTAGGGAGGCACACTTTTTTTTGACAATTCTTCCTATTGACAATTCTGGTGTTAACATACTTGAGAGTTAAAAGAAAGAAAAGGTTTATGAATGAAACCGGTTACAAACTTCGAATAGCAGCAATATTTGTAGGCTTCAGCTTCGCTGCCAAGGCTCAGCCTCACATTTGAACCCACTTAGTTTCATTAAATACAGAAATATCAAAGTGCGACACCAGCGGGCCGCTTGCAAATTTGCTTTGGCCTGCGAGAAGGTTTTCAAAACTCTATTAATGCGTCCCGCGGAACCCTCTCACATAGGAGCTATGTTGTATCCAAGCTTAAATCAACTGAAGCAATTACTTCGCAGAATGACCAAAGGGAACAGTGATAAATTATTATAAGGGTTTGAATACAGAGCCTTAGGTTTACTAATTGTACAAGGATATTTCAACATGACAGATGCATAATGCCAGTGTAGACTTAAAAGATTTTTCACTCCAGCCCTATATATTGTAGCATTTCCGTTTTTGCCATGGATATGTAAACACCCAAACGTATTGCGGTCGCGGATTAGGCACACATTTTTCATCTTGCCCATCAGATCAATTTCGTGCCCATCACTGAGCTTATTTAGAGTACCCAGTTATTTGTGAATATTACATGCCTTGATAAGAATGATACGAAGTCACAAACCAATGGAAAATACAAATTTACAGCATGAATATTGCAGTTTGGTCGGACAATTTTACCCAAAACTGACCGAGCAGGCCTATTACTCAACATAAGTGTGCATTGTATCTAACATATATGATGCACCCTGATAGATTTGGTGGTATTTCACCCAAATGAATGTTTATCATCAAGTAGTTATTTTGTCAATTTCGATACTCAACATTTCGTCGCATGGGACTCTTTTCATTGTGGTTTTAAAGTAAACTTGACAATTTCATTAAGTTAATAATTCCAAGTTACATTTGAAATGACACATTATGTTGTCTAGCAACTGTTGCCAAATAAGCATACACAACAAGTAAAACGACTGAACTATAAAGTTTACACTATTTTGATTATCAAAGAGATTGAACTATCATACATTCCGTACAATGTACGAGTATCCGGATGAGTGCATCATAACCGTACAATGAACTTGTATGCAGACAAGTAAAGTGTTTGAGTTCAGCCCAGCAGGGCTTACACATAGGCCTATATACTGGGTTGTGCCTTATTTCATCCGGGTTTGTTTTTCGTTTATTATGTAAAATCTCCATTACTTTGAAGACAGGTGTTCAAAATCAATTAACAAGCTACTGTCACTTTGTGTTCAAGTTTCATGGATGTTTTTTTTTATTTGCTATAACTTTAATAAAACACTGTAACAGAAAACTGTTAAAGTCTCATGCACTATTTACTCGGTACGTTATCGAAGTGTACCCACATATTTTCTCAAAAGTTATATCAGTTTCCATATACAATATACGTAACCAAATATGTTGTGTCATTTTTATAGCGTGGTTCGTGAATATGTGTAGGTGGAATTGTATTTGTCGACAGTACACTGAAGTATGCATTTACAACAACATCAACAGTTGGAATTAGTTTCTTTCCTTGATATAAATCAGGTACGTTTCTTTACTTTTTTTAATATATTTTCAAGAAAAGGAAAACAGAATTTCCCCATGACAAACAAGTTAAATGACTTTAAAATCAGCTTATACTTTCTTCCCCGTGACAGGAGAAACACTATCTTGTGTTATTTATTCTACGCAAAATTAGAGCAATATAATGGATTTTTGAAGAACAAAGGAGATCTAATTTTGCTTTTAATATCATCACGGTGAAGTACACAAGGCGATGCAACTGTGTGACCTATTTAAGTAAATAAACCACTTTGAATTTCAAAGGAATTAGCCATGCAAATGGACAATCATCTCCATCATTTCGACAGGCATCTTATCTCTAGCAATGTAAACTTCATAACTATACTTGGTTTATGTCCACCAAACATTTGAAAGATAAGCACTTTGATTCATCCTTCCATAAGTACAAATGAAACTTAAAAATTTCGTGTCCAAAATTTAAATTGGGGGCTTTAAGAAATCAGGGCAAATTTCTTACTATTTCAATAAAGTATAATAAGGGGGTTAAATACGGTATGTGTGTCATTTGAACAAAAGGGCACCCTTTTCAGTGCCGTCATTTCATTTTGAATGTGACGCTAACTCGCCCTTCAGACGTTTGTAACTTTAACTATTCCTGTTTTTCTGGACATCATTTCAAAAGAAGAAGATAAACAGAGTAAGAAATAATTCCACCGTACACACATACATATATCTATATATATAAATCATATTAACTTTCATATATAAAAAATAGAATGACGTAAGTTTAGTTTCCTGGAAATTTGCGGAAAGCAATCAACTTCCCTTGAAGGTTTGTTTTTTGAAAAGGAGTTTTGTTGTTGAAAATTTGTAGGTCACTTCTAATACACATGTTTTAATTCACTTTCAAGGATCACAAGACATTCATTTCACTACATTTTTTTAAAGCATGTTCCATTTGTGTCATGTAAATTTAAAATAAAATAAAATAATTACGAACCATGGACTGTCACGCCACATTATAATCTCATTTATCCCGTCTATTAAAAGTAAGTTATGACCCATTTTAACCATGAATACGTTAAAAAAAAAACCCATTTGTTTTAAATCCTTACATGATTGAATGGGATTGTATATAGATGACAATATTTATCATGTAACTTGAATGAAAAACGTATGTGTCTCTCAATTGGACAATTCAACCTCGAGAATGTAATTATTTGCAAAAGCTGAATGGAAAATTGGAACAAACAAATTTTGACACGTTTGATCAATCTTTATGACAAGAAAAGATATGGAATAATTTTCATAAGAGCATTTTCAAATATAAATCTTCAGATTGAATGCTTTTCCCCACTAAAATTGACGATTTAATCTGCACGAGTTTTTAAAATGAAAACGACATTCCTCTTTAAGAGGCTTTTATAGATGAATCACATCTTTGATTGTCTTTTTTATCTTTGCAATGAATGTTTTCTCGTTGATATAGTTATCCGACTGTTTTCGTTTTCTCATTTTAAATCTAATCTTACTCTCATGCTGAAAATATGATTGCATCTTACTCGATAACAATTTAAAATTTGACAGATGGTGACAGCCAGTGTCAAAATATGACGTTTCCATTCGCGTTATAATAACAAGTGGAAAGGTAGGGGATTTTTTTAAATTTTTTTATCTTGGTATAAGAGATTGAAAGATTGTGTTTCTTCGTGTTTGGAAAGACACGAGACGTTAAGATGGTATTTGTTAAGACTCATACTTACAACTGTAAAGGATAAATCAAGAATTTGTAGCCCTCTGGCAAGTATTTCGAGTATCACAAGGACTAAACGGGCTCCTTAAAGTATAACTAGCAATGGAAGAGATAGTAGAGAGAAACATAATCACATTTTGATTATATCATAAATTCAACAAATATGGCTGTTACTCCGCTGATTTCACAATGTAAACTCGGAAACAGCGATTGTCACATAAGTTGGAATATTATACGCAGAACTGTCCAAAATAATTGTGCATATGTTTGATGTTTGAAAACTTGTGACCATTTTTGCTATATATTTAGTAAATTTGGTATCGCTTGAATACGTCATAGTATCTTTAATGATTAAGAATACATCTTTAAGAACGGAGTTGTTGTTTGTGACAGGTACTGTGATGTGCTGGAGTGATTTCTTGAGAGTTTGCAAGTATTGGCGTTCCTCACAGCGGACACGTGTGACATGCGCAGAAGACATATCGTAAAGTAGTTTGAATAAGTAGCATATAAAGTTAAATACTTCATTCAAAGCAGATGATTTACTTCCCTTATATAGTCAAATTACATAATCATCTATCAAGTTCTATCGGAGAACACGAAAGCTCACGTTTCCCATATACTAAAATTCAAAACATTTGGAGAACAAAGCAATAACTTGTTTTTCCAGACTAAAGAAATAACATCTACAGTGCAATATTTACCTAGAATGAGCTGACTACTAACTCCCATAAAAAAACTGTGCAATTAACTTATGATGATTGAATTTACCAAAGCGATTAAATACTTAATATGTATATATATCTTTACTAAACTAGACCTATAGGGAAATTTGTCTGTTTCCTTATATTAATTAGAAATGTCTGTTTTAACAAACTCTCATTTCCATTCGTACTAATGTGCATGTTAAACTCTTAGATGCTGTTTGCCTTCTCCGGGGGCACTCTGCCACCCACCACCACCCATCACTTCCCTCTACCTCCCCCTTCTTTCCCACATATACACCCCCTCTCCCCCAATTGTAAAGCATAATGTGAAATGAAACTACCTCTTCCCCAACGTCAGAAACAAAGAAATTTTGTTCTATATAAAATTAATAGATTTCTTGTTATGAAAGGAAAATGACCAAAACTGATTTACACTTCCCTCGACTTGAAACAAAAAATCGTTCATCGTTTTCCATCGAGCCTCTAAAAACTTGTAAAAGGAACTATTAAAAAATGTTGTAGCTGAAATCCCTTAATGTAAATTATGATCTTCCGTTATGGGTGTTTGAGCCGAATTGTAGTCTGATCTAGCCTACTTTAGAGGTAATTTAAACCGAGATCGATCGTTCCTTATTAGGCTTAATTGATTTTGGGCAGAATTAAAGTTTAAAACGTTAAAGATGACGAAATTGCGGAGAATTAATGGCAACCACTTCAGTAGCGAAATTGGAAAAAAGAAACCTTTCAAAGGATCTACTTCTCTGGTTATATATGTAAAGGGTATTTACAGCGTCGTCATGCCGAATCTAAAAAGGGCAATTTGTCTACATCATGAATTTCCTGGTACGGGTAATTTGGTGCATTACGCCTCTCTCTCTTTATTTTAAATATCCAGTGACATATATATGCGGTGATTTTGGTGCTCCACGGCTCGCGTCACATCACGTAATACACAAGGGGCATATAGTCTATAGAGAGAAGAATAGAAAGCAAAAATACGTACATTACGTTTCTTACCATTAATCGTTTGAGAATAACTTTTTGAACTAAACAAGATACAATTGCAAGTAAATTTATATCATTTTTTGTACATAAAGTTGAAAGAGAAAAGACACTATTGGGGCGAACGTATTTTATATTTTATCCGTTGCTAACATTGTAAGATGACAGCTCATTACCACTGACATTTCTTTTGAGACTGAGATACTTGTTATCTAGACGAAATAATAACGATCCAAGTGATCAGTCTATGTATATTATAAACCGAACACGTATATTCTCCCAATCACGTCTCTCCACAGATGGGCTGGGAGTGGGTGGTGGGTTGGGAGTGGAGTGGAGTAGACGGAGGTGGGGTTTGATTGAAGGGAAGGAAGGTGACTGAAGGGAAGGTAAGGTGATTGGAGGGAATGGCAGGTTGGGCGACATTTTCATGTCATTCACTTGAATATTAAGTAAATGATAATGAATTGAGTAGATTTCCGCAAGGATGAACTTTTCTTTTCGGGTTATGGTTTTGTTGACGAAATATAGGAGTATGTATAAGTTTTATTAGTTCAACAGATATTAATCTGTGATATGTTTCCCAGTCTTAAAGGCAAAATATAATCACAACGAGTAGTACACATAGAAGTGTTCCAATAAACCATGTAATGGTTTATTACCTAAAGTTGGCCAGAAGCATCCATTACCGGTGGAAAAAAAAACGAAACCATATCCGATTGATGCGCCATTAGATTGATTGCTTCGCATTAATGTCCTGCAATTCAATTTGGGTTGTAACAAGTTAAAAGGCTTTCAAATTCTTAGTTGATCATTTGCTTAACAGGTTAAATGTATTGTTTTTATTTATCTATTATGATATCCTGTATCAGAGGCCATATCAGGTGGTCATAATCGCGTGGGCTCACTGATGTATATGTACGCCTCCGACCCCAAAAAAGAAGGAAATCCGGCCTTTTAAGTCAAATGAAGAAGTCTAACAAGAAGGATGATACGATATATGACCTAAATCATGATAATACGATAATAAGATATATATGCTCTGAGTCCGAAACGTGTGTCGCTGAGGGGTGTAAGACAGACGGGACCAAATAAGTAATTTTACGGTTACTTACGCCGACACACATGGTGAAATATGAAATTTAGGTCCATAATTTTGAATCGTTTACAACAAAGCCTAATAAACCCAACAAAAAGATAATCAATACTAAACGAAAGAATAAATAAGGAAAACAACGAGGAAGATAAGATACATTCCTTCTTATGCAACAATCTTTTGATACAAAATGCAGCTCATATGACTAATTTATTGAACTCTGCTATACTCCAATCAAGACACGAAACTATGTCAGAATCAAGAATCGTTTTTAAGTAGGTCGGAGTTTTACTCCATCCGTTAGACTGAACTCGTTACTCACCAACGGCGAGTTTTTATTTGCTGTTATGTAAGTAAATGAGTGACAGCACTTAACCTGAAGCCCTCTCTTTGTAATTAAAGTCTCATCTACGTAAGATTTGGTTAACTGAATGGGTGAAGGAACCGACTCTTGCTCAAGCTATTTTGTCATCTACTGTCAACGCTTAGAGCTAGCCAATGCCAAAATGTTTTGTATTTTGTTAAATGGGGTGATGAAGAATTGTGGTTGCCGAATGTGGAGAACATGAAATAAGCTACCAGGCCGCCTGGCAACATAGCTAACCCCGTTGTGCTGACTAAAAAGTTACTCATTTAATGCATGAACATTATATTATAATGCAGTTTGTATGAGGATGTATTGTGTTCAAAAGGCACCTTTCTTTTGTCGTGTCATTATAAAGTTTTTTTCTGACATTTTAGAGACACCAAAGATCAGAAAAATGGAATAATAAGCTTTTTTTATTGACAACAAAAAATCGTCACAATTGCTTTAAACTTAGAAATAATTGTTAGGATTTATGCCGAGTGACAAAGATACATACATAGAATAGAGCAGACTCGACCTCGTAAAGATCCAAGCTTTCGTGTATAGGTCGTTATACTTGCTCCAAACCTGCCAACAGAATACTGAGTAACACAAATCATATGATTACCTAGCGAGCATTTATAGTCCAACCAGATCCTAACACCTCTACGTACAAACATTAAAAAGTATAAACAATTTCTAAACTTCAGTGGGAGATGTTCTGTATTGTATATCAGAGGGATAAGATGCATAGGACTAAAAGTAGCACATATTAATCCACCTTTATGAATGAAGGCCTCCTGAACTGATCGAAGCTGACCGCCTTTGCTATACTCTGAAAATATGCATATGGTTAGCACATTTTTCTTTAAGATTCATTTGAAACAAATTTATGTCTAAAATTATCATTACGAACCAGCTCGAGGTCGCAAATTTGTATTTATAAATTTCACTTAGTGGCGGAAGTCAGTCTTTATGAGTATCCGTTTCGATTTTTCAGCAGTCTTAACTTTTATTTATTTTATGGGCGATCTTCAAATACTTATTAAAAAAAAGGGGCTCGGAATGCTTTTCTTACAACGCGTATTCCAAGATGTCAAATCAAGTTCCTATGAAGTGAAAGTTTGTTCATATTGGCCGGATGTTAT
>KN884492.1:52199-65891 GCA_000934455.1 Apostichopus parvimensis
TGTCACACGTTTACCCTCAAGCAAAGCATGTGAGTCATGTGCCAGAGGTTGTGCTTCTCAATTAACTTCGGGGCCATAGTCAGGCCGGTACACAGGGGCACCCAGACTAGACTACTATACCACCACCCCCACTGTGCCACGTCCATGTGTACACATTCTTGGTTCCCAAATCCAACTAAATCTTCCAGGCTACGAGCTTACATTAAATGCATATTAGTTATTAATTTAGTTATGAGAGTTCCTAAATTCCACTTGTTAAGATCATCTTTGTTAACGTGAATATTTAATGAGATTGTCTCTAAAATAATAAATATAACATTTCGCCTCTGTCTCATGCTTCATATTTGGGTTTTTCGATAAAACAATTATGGATATCTATACAAAATGTAAAGAACCAATGATTTCAAAAATTAGACGACCAAAATATCATACATGAATCAATTAATTTATGATGATTCAATTATAAACAAGCTATATACAATAAAAACAAATTAAGCACATGAACGCTTTATAGCTGAGAGTGTTCATCGATAGCAAAGCCTCGTATAAGGTGAGGTGTATATGGTATAGCGTGTTGTTTGATAAAGCCTTTTATTGTCAATTAAAAATTCATAAACATCATATTTGTTAATATAAATACATATAGATCACCCAATTGATCTTATTTCTAAGGGCATGATGACGTAAAACAGTGTCATAGAGCATGCTATCAATTAAATTGGCTTCATTACTAATTCCACCGCTAATTGATGTTTATGTTAGAAGTTGTGCTGCTGCTGCTAACGAATTTAATTGATTGCAGATAATTTGGAAAACAAAATCGTCCTACGTAAAGAAATACCTACATAATATCTATTTGACAGAGTATGCATTGCTAAGTCCAGTAATATTTCATGAACTTGTCTGTAACGTCATTAAGAGGTATAATTTCAATTCATCAACATACAGTTTTGACCTAAGTGGTTAGAGTATTGTTGGAAGGCCAGTGTTTTTTTTTTTTTAAATTTTCATCTCTTTATTGACTCATTGACTTTTATACAAATAGACATGATCATTGAGTGAGTTCTTTAGTGTTACAATACAACTCAATCATTGCCTAATAATTGTTTCCATATAGCACACACAATTTTCAATACACTGTGCAACTGCAAATAAGACTATACGTATGGTAATACTATATAAAGATCGCTACGTGCAAAACGATGAGAAGCAAAACATTACGAAGACGAAATACTAAACAGGAAACCAAGCAAGCAATGAGCCCCTGTAAACAGGGCGCTAACTGAAAATTAAATCCTTCTGACTAGAAACAGTTTCTAAATCGTGAAGGCCAGTGTAGTAAATAATCAGCCATATATACCATGCGTGATACTCATTATAATCATGAATACAAGAAAGATATAACACTGTAAACGGAAATGAAGAAGAAAAAATGAACAGTGCAACGAGAAATGAAGTGTGAGATAGTCGTTCATGTTTTATTATATTATTATGATATTTTACATCGCGATTTTGTGTTTTTTTAATATTAATATGAAGACAGATAACCTGCCTGGCCCTCTTCCGTTTAACTTCATCAACTAGTTAAAGGTCAATTGCTGGGTAATGTATCGTCCGACTTAAGTGAAACCCTCTACCAACAAACTATAACGAATGGGGATCGTTACGGGTTACCGTTACCGTTTACGAGCCTTCCTGGACATTACTGCTGTTACGAAGGAAATACGACCAAATCAGTCGCTTTAACGAGTTATCGCTTTTCTCGTCCCCAAAAGGAAAGGATAGTTTCTCATCCTCCTTGAAATGTCACAAAAAAAGATTAAAAAAATACAAAAAAATCAAGGATGGTTTATGTGCTCCTCGAAACGGTTATACATCATACTAATTCCCCAAACCGGCACTTAGACACGTATTATTCCTGTTGAAGTCAGTCCCTAAAGTACTTTAGCTTTAAAAGTGACCTTAAAGAAACGATTTTATTCCCCGATCTACTTTGTACCATCGACGAATCGACATTTGGTAAACAAATTTTTTTCAACTGTTCAGTCTCTTCAGGATGTTTTTTTATTTTTTTTTATCTCACTTTGGTATATACATATATATAAATATATGTATAGATATATATAGCCTTAGCGCCAAACTTGGTATAACATTCATCATATTCTTGAAGTCTCCCAGTTTTGTGAATGCAAGAACATCTTCACAACTCTGCATAAGTCAGCATTTATGCTTTCATATGATCAGAGGGACTGATACCTTTAAGGGGTAAATTTATGCCTGCCCCCCACCCAACCCCGACAAAAATGCATATATTATATAGACCATTCACACGACCTCCACACGGGTCCTGATTACTTATTAGATAAACAGCCATTTGATCATCAGAGGCTACGGAGTTAACTTGTCTGGGCTCGTATGTCTATCACACAGACCACCGTACGTAATTGCCCACTTAAAATGCATCAACCATTCCTCTTTTTTTTCAAATACAAAACAGTGTTACTCCCATCGTTATGTGTTCTGTGTTACTGCAGGAAGTGCAAAAAGAAAATTTGTTGGTAATTTATATCTTATACTTTATAAACCAATGAATTACTCTTGAGAAATGAGCCCACGTGGTCATCGATGTACACTAAAAGTACCAATTCAGGCATATCGCAATTATATAAGAGAAAGGATAATATCTTGAAAACCGCAATAGAGGGAGAAATATTACCTCACATTTATTAATGAGCTACGGCTTATTAACACTTAAGTACTGCTCGAAGTGATATCGACATATTTACATCTCCTATAGCCTATACATATCGTCTCTCATTTATTCCCACTGGGGCCCCAATGTTTAAATAATGACCTAAATAACTTCATTAAATTTATAAAACTAAGTAAAGTATGCAACAGTTACTTAGATTTTACAATCGTCAAGCCTTTCATGCTTCTCTCATGCATATAACATTATGCATACGGTACGCATATACAATACAGTGTTATACAATACACTGCAATGTTTACAATACACTAGAGTGCTATACAATACTAAACAATGTTATACGAAACGATGTTATACAGTACAATGTTACACAATACAATGGTATACAATACAACATCATACATTGCAATACAAAACAGTACATTGCAGTACAGTACAGTAAAATACAATACAACAACGATAATATGTCAGTTGCGAAAGAGAGATGTAAATATTTTCCCCCATTCTTTTGTCCCACTGGCAATGGATGATTATTATTCTAGTTCTTACCGAATATAGATGATGTTAACGCCTTTCAATGAAAATTTTATTCTTTGTTTTTGCCATACGATAGCAAACCCCTCAGGAATTTCAAATATTATACCACTTCTGCAGCGGTTTTGTGACACATTTTTTTTATGCTATTTTGTTGAAAACTGACACGGCATTCCAGAGTGAATTCTATATTAACCGAGTGCTCTTGATGACCCAAATTTATGACGCAGATACCTGGATATGGCATCAACATACAGAATCACTAAACAGTTAGTTTTCTTCGTAAGGATGCGTATATTGAATTCGACACTGAGCTATTTATAGATGTACGCGGGCCGCAGAAATGACGAATATCTGTAACAATTACAACCTTGTAAAGAACACTTGCTAAGGGCCTTATTGAAAGAGTAGTGTTAACATTAAAACAAATTTTATGATAAAGTATACCGTAATAAATTTGGACTATTCTGTCGGTCGGACATCCGGGGTTTCAAGTGACCTTAGGTGAAATCGCAGCGAATGGAATGAAAACACAATACTTATGTACAAATGATTAACGTTAAACTATAGATTATTATTGTGGGATTTGTGGCTAAAAATGGTTAATCAGTGAGACTTTCCAACTATAATATAGACTATACGCTTTCAGAACGCATAAAAGAAATGGACAAATGGTCTGCGCTATAATTTTGGAATTATGACAAACCATAGGCCCAAATAAATCGATTTACATTTATCACTGTGGCTAATTAATAGCATTCACCCCTTTCACCAAAAACACCTGCTCTTCATTAAAGAAATGTTACCCCCCCCCACCCCCTCCTTCCTAATAAGACGAATTGTAATTACGATATGGCTACCTTCTAGTTAATTGAAACCTACCCATTCTTAGGATTAGAAAACGTTTAAATATATCTGTTCCAGCAGACCAACGCCGTTTGATTTTTAAATTGATTCTCTCTGCTTGTAAACATTTTTAATTACATATGTATTCCCCTATATAGTTTGTGATGATTCATTCAAAACACATCACAAGCACTGATGATGGGAACGTATATGTGGATATCTTTGGCCCAAGGTTTACTAGTCCTTTCATGCGCATGCTCCACCAATGTATACATTACATACATGTCATGTATTAAAAGAAAAGCAAAGAAAGAAAATTAAATTAAATAGAAGTAGAAGTTTAAGCTTTTGACCTTCTTTGAGGCTTTTTTGCATTCTTAAAGCCGTTTGACAGTTTTATCTCGATGGTCACTTCTTTAGGATCAAGTTCAAATGCATTTGATCTCTGTTTTTGTCAATCTATTCGAAGTAAGACCGTAACTAAAATCTCTTACTATGTGTATTTGATCCTGACTGAGGTACTCTGAACATCTTCCTATCTTGGAATCTAAAACTTTCAATTAACGAATTACACTTAATTTACATACAAGAGATGCGGTTAATTTAAATAATAAATGGAATAGATACGCCTAAGAAGAATCGTTTTCAGTTTATGGTAAATTGTGCAAAGGTAGATTTGATCATTCAGATGCGAGGATACATGAATATTCTGATGAGGCAATCGACCTACTTATATTAAAAAAAATTGGGTGAAGAAAATTATCTTCAAACGATGATTGTTTTACAGCATCTTTTGAGTTGATTATGATATATTTGTTATGCGTTTCGTACTAAAATATAATATCAATAGACCTCATTTTTGTTCTTGAGACCGGCAAAAATCTGAAATTTGTTTTTTTTTCGAATTGCAACGGTACATTCACAGTTATTGACTGGTAGACTTAGTACAGCTTCAAAAGAAGAAAAAAAGCGGTAAAACAAATACATAAAAAAAAACAAGACGAACAAATAATTCACAAAGAGGATTTACTCGTAATTCTATGGAATATATCTCCGGGTCCTAGTTAACTACTAGGTCCAAGGGACAAGCTCCCGAAAAGTTTTCACCTTTTATGTACGCATATTTTAATATTAAATGTTAGAAAGAATAAATCGATTTTTCTCGAACATATACTTGAAAGCCTTGGTGTGGTTCCAGGGGGTTTGTACTCCCCGGATTTTGAAAAGCAATCTTCTGGAAGTTCTGACCGTCCGAGCTATTCCCAGATATTGCTGAGAGTTCAGTGAGATCATTAACTGTGTCAATGAGATAAAACTCCTTAAGGGAGGCAAGATAATACCGATTGAAATTTGAGAATGAGTCTTAAGTTAACCATTAGTTTTGTTATTCTAGCATCGCAATATATAGATGGACTTTAAAATGACTGCAAAAAACTCACATGCATCTATTAGTTCGGTTACGTGTGATGCTGAGTCTAGGATCAGTGAACTTTTCTACCTCTCTTGGTTAATTGGTTCATTATGAAATAAGAAAGAAAGAAAGATTGTGCCATTTCGGTCAGGTCGTGACACACACATGCATAGTAATGTTTGTTGTCAGAGTTACAGAAATGCTGAATTTAAGGGACGTTGGGTTAAAATTGACCACGACCTGAACATATTAGCTTTGCTATTAAGATTAATTGTTACAATTATAGGGAGTCCAACATGATGTTTTGACGAGATGGCAATTAGTCCCGTAATATTCCTGGTACCAACGTTGATCGTTAAAAGAAAGTTTTATACACTAGTTGGCTAAAACCGCATCTGATCAGATAACGGTTAAAATCTGATGACCATTTCATACATCGGCCAACGTCATAGTCACATAGTGGGTGACGTCATTGTTATAAATGTTTTTCTTTGTTTACTACTATATGATGTACAAATCATACCTCCAAAGGAGACAGTATTCTTCAAAATAATTGCATTTTGAGGAAATCATGAATTCACTGGATAGATAACAGAAGAACGAACATTATCACTGTAAAAAAAGTGTATGTAAAATCAACATCAATATTAATGAAAGGAAAAGAACGTTCGTCAAGGACACTATTCTGATGACATCACAGACCAAAATGTTCGAATGTGATTTATTTCCTGTTCGTAACTAGAAACTACGGTTATAATAATTTTATACGGACTTATTCATGAGTATGTGTTTATTGCATGGACGATTGCATGAGATAACTGGTTAATGGATACATGACATTAAGCTCTCAAATTACTTTTTGGAAAACAAGACTATAAGGTTAAGGGACCTTTTGACTGAACATTGAGGAATGAGTTGCGTGCTGAACATGAATGTACCAGCGGATTTCTTTTATTGGAGGGGTGGATTGCATTTGCATGAGATAACTGGTTAATGGATACATGACATTAAGCTATCAAATTACTTTTTGGAAAACATGACTATAAGGTTAAGGGACCCTTTTGACTGAACATTGAGGAATGAGTTGCGTGCTGAACATGAATGTACCAGCGGATTTCTTTTATTGGAGGGTGGATTGCGTTTGTCCTTGTATAAATCCTGGTGGCTGAATAGCCAATTTATACGAAATCTACAGCAAGGGCAAACATTTACTTAGTCTAGATAACCGAACTCATGTGTTTAGCACCCTACTTTCATTAAATTGCGTTTTAAAGGAAAATGCTACTAAAAATTTCCACCAAACAAAGTTGAACTTCGAAAGTACCGTTCATTCTCAGTGTAGACTATATACCGGTACCTCATATTTACTCTGTCTTTCAACAACGTATTGCATAAAATTGCGGTCATGGACAGAAGTTCGTCCCCGTTCGTCTTGTCCAGCAATTTCTCACCCAAAGGTGTGTGATCGACTTCAACGATGGAATTTCTGAGTGGTTTTGTGTAAGTTCTAGCACGCCTAGAGTTTGAAATATGTCTTTCGTTGACACTTCTTCCCTATTCACACAAGGCGTGAACGACCTTAAGACAAACTATACTATATACTGTGTAAAGTTCATAAAGGCAAAGACAATACCTCCAGGAGTAAACCCAATATACCGATACTCAACAACAACGCTTTGACAGGGAATCGTAAAAGGAACATTACAGGGAACATTGTAGGGAACATTGTAAGGACCACCTACTCACTCACTTGGTAAAATGATAATAATCACCAGCCGATTCACACAGAGATTACAGTAACTACTGTAAATCTAAAGTTTTGTACCACAGTAAATACTGGATCGTGCTGACAAATCTGATAAATCGGTAGCATGTGCTATTAACTGGATTTGTTGGAATTACACATATCCTCAGTTCTTACTGTAATCCTAATAGCACATGCTACCGATTTATAGCACGATCCTGCAGTTTTTACTGTGGTACAAAACTGTAAGATTTACAGTAGTAACTGTGTTCTTTATGTGTATCGGGTGCAATCACTCTTTTGTACACTTGCTACCTTGACAAGAAGCAGAATTTTGTCGCTTTGCAGGATAGATGTATATCTCGTTTAAAGGTAGCTTTTCTAGATGTTTGACCTTTTGTTTGCAAAGATAATAGCAAGTGTGCAAAACGGTAAATTTGTCAGATTTTAAAGATAGATACATTTATAACAGGAACATTTACGTCACGTGACATGAGTTTCGGCATGTAGAATTCATAACTGACCATACTATCCATGTCCAGGAATGAAGGTTTAATCTCGCAAACAACATATATCACCTCCAAACAACCATATCTAGAGTTAAGAAATAAAACTATGGAGAGATGCAATATGTCCGCCCACAGGATGCTTTACCTGATGCAGTAGAATGATGATATTTATTGTTTGGAGAAGGATGTGGAAACTAACTTAACCGAGACTTTGAATTGGGATTTAACAAGACAAAAGTAACGTTATGAATTAAAGCTTACTAACTACTTAGCTGACTTATGTACATAGTCGTTAAACGTATATGATAAGATTTAACATTTCTGAGATTGGTTATGCCTGAGCTCCTTACATGTATCTCTTAAGCAACCATCATAATAAGAAATGCCCCCCCCCCCCACCCATTCCTCCGTTCGAAAAGTTTCTTCCGACTTTGATGTTAATACCCAACATGTACAGCATGTAACATGTAGAGTGAATTAAACATCGTTCACTCTAACTAAACTGTTTACAGTGGCTTTGATATGGCTTTACTACTTGATTTCTACTTTCAAGTATGCAATACGTTACCGAGATTGTACGAATATAACACAGAAAAGTGTCAAAAGCATGTATGATACAAAGTGTACTATTGTGAACTTGCTAAAACACGAAGGTATATCAGAATTGCACGCATATTATCACAAAGCAGTGTCAATAGGATTGAATCTAAGCTTTACGTTTTGTTAACTTATTAATTCATTATCACAAATTGGTCATGCCTATAAATTCCATTCAGAACTAGATAAAGGGCAGAAGAGTTGATAAGTGAGCCTGGGTCAGGTATTCTAAAGATATCGGTGAGTAATTACAAGATCGTAACGGTTTTAAGTATTATGAATAATCAGTTGTTTGCTTCTCATCAATATATTGTTGACCTTCACTGGAGGATCACAGTTTAAACACGACTTAAAGGTTTTAACCTTGGATGTGTGACCTAATTATAAGACAACTTTGTATTCTGAATATGCCTCAACATGCACCCTTGCAAGTTTACAATTTCCAGATTTGTATTTCCAAGTGAGTAACCCCCAGATCCTATTAAATTGGAGTCCGCTTCAACGACCCCTTGGCTACACCGCTTCATATTTGAAATACTGCATTCGTGCCTGGTATCTATGTGGAAAACTGGTAACTTGAAATAAACACAAAAGTAATTATCCTAAAATTATATTCAGTAATTAGTCATAGACTTTTAGTTCGACGATAATGTTGCAAATTGTCTAGGAATACAAAGTTATCTCTTACTTTCATCCATTCAACATCGCGGGAAGGACAAACTCATTATTTTCTAGAACTCATATAACAACATGTGTCAACCTTCACGTTGGGTCTGACGATAGACCTTACAACGGTAATAAGATTTACTGAGTTTCACGCCGGTTAGTTTAGCATAAGATAATTCAATATCGGCTCAATGATGCAATGGTGACAGAAAATAAAAGGTGGAATAAAAAATAAAATAATAAAGAGTGCAGACCCAGTTAGGCCTATCACAACAGCTTCTAATCTCCAACTGTCGATCGATTTCGTCGGCGTCAAAAATTATTCATTTCTTAAAGTCTTAATTTCAAACAAGTAAGTCTGCCTTATTATAAGTTTCTTTGTGTACTCGCAGTTTTCTTAACTCGAAGGGTTTGTGTTACTCAGTAGTCAATAAAATTAACTACCGGTAACTCGTCAAAGGTTCGATAGACTTTATAATGCGTTTGCCCAATAGTTAGGGCTATACTATACGGTAGTGCTACTATAAATATACTCATGCGCAGGCCAAAATCTTTAAAGAGCTGAAACTTAACGCTGAACGGTTTCTTTAAGTGCGCGCATGACATCACGATTACACTTTATAGAAAGAAACACATGTTATAAAGTTACATGTTATAAAGTTAAATAAAAAAAAAAACGAATTGAATTAACGTTCTATTTCTGATATAATTGGACTGGAGGGTTTGAGACCTTAACGATCGTATCGAGTCGAAATTCCTGCAATCTCTTGTCACTTTCAAATTATACCACTGACTTTATTGGGCAGAGGCTAGAAATCACTATATCAGAAAAATGTTCGCATATGTGTTATTGTTTGATTTGAATGACAGTTCGATCCATACTTCACGGATTGTGCGAATTATATTTCAATTCTATACTGTCATGCAACCGTGCAGGTCATTACGTCATAAAACTAGCAATTCGGTATATATATATATATATATATATATATATATATATTTATATATATATTATAAAGAAAATCCACTGTTACTCCAAAAGCAAAAATATTAGAGAACACCAGAGGAATAATATATGACTCATAATTGACAAATAAAGAGTAATGTTTTAGAAAATAAATTGGAATTTTCGGTCCCCTGGGACCTTCGTCAGCAAAACTTGGCAGTCTTATGAAAAGTACAAAAGGTAACACAATGAAGGTATGATGTTAGATAAGTGTAAGTTGCATTTATGGAATCAGAACCAATAAACCATGACTATAATGGAGGCGGATTAAGGAGCAAAGAACGGATTATATATGTTTGTAGAACTGATAGTTGTGAAGCGGTCCCAAGTCTTTATTGAGGCCGGTGATGTGAGACTTAATACGAAAAATCCAATCGATTTCTTTACGTTTACGTTCAGTAGTGGATTTGAAGTTCGAGGCAATTAAAATATACCCCTTCATCAAATCCTTTCATCAAATCCTCTATGAGCTCTATCAAACAGGAATTTGCTGTATTCCAAGACGATCAGTCTGTAGGAGAATCGTTTAAGGTAGCATTTCGCCAAGCTAGCATTTCGTCATGCTAGCATTTGCTAGCATTGCTAGCATTTGCTAGCATTTGCTAGCATTGTATGCTAGCATTCGTTTAAGGTAGCATTTCGTCATGCTAGCATTTCGTCAACCCCCCAACCTTAGATTTCACTAACTGTAGACATGAGCACGCTTACTAACTTACTATACAATATTATTCACGTCGAGTTGCAATTAAATCTTCAAAAGTATGTTGCCATCACTCCACTGCATGAGAAGGTCAAAAATGTATATTGTAAATTGATTCGATTAGTAACAAATTACTGAGACCCCCGGAGAATAACGAATTCGTCAGACAGTGTGTTTATTCAGATTAGGTTAAGGCCTATCTGGTCCTACCTGAATAAAGTATCGTGGGATAGAACTTTGTATGCTTATTAAAGCATCACAGATGGGGGAATTTGCATCCGGAAACTCACCTCGAGGTCTTTTTGTATTCGTTAGTCAGAATAATTTTAGTACTTTCAAATATTATGGTCAATATATCAAATTTTTCTGTCATGTCCAATTACCTTTTTAAAGAATATGCAAATCACGCAAGCGTGCAAAACCCGGGGCTACATAACCTGCTCATTATACAGTTACTTATCTTCGTTAGATATCTATTCATAAACGGCATTGAAATTGCCAAGGACAAAGGAACTAACTGAACATTTTCATCAAAATGACATCTGTAAGTAGATTTTCGTTCCATTTTATCTCAAGCTAAATCACCAGTAAGATATACAACATTTATTTTTGTCTCCGCAAAACAAAAAACACAAAGTGAAAGGCTTTCCCTTCAAACTTCTGTATGTAATTAAGCACCTTGGCATTTCGATAAAATCTCCTGTCCGTATTCTAAGAAATGTAGAACACATTATTGGTTCAAGTTTTTATGATGTGCCCCTAACCTGCATTATTAGTTAAAGGAACGTTCATGTAGTCAAAACATCGAAACGAATGCTTATCTATAGAAGTTTAACCCACATGGTGGAGAAACTGTAACTAAAAGCGAAGAAATTATTGCTTAAATGTTAGTGAAGTTTTATCAATATATATAGTAAGTGTTTTTGTTTACTTCACCATAGCAATGAGTTGGAAATGTCTCTTTCTTTATAATGTTAAAAATATCATATAAAATAACACAGAAAACTGTATATATAATGATGAATCTTTGAACTCAGAGTACACGGAGAGCTAGTTAGAGAGCAGTTCAGTTGCATCACAAATTAAAACTAAAATAGATCAACAGGATGATATTAAAGCCATATATGGTAGCTAATTTGTAGAATTGTGTTTCATGATGACATCACAAACCAATTACTGTGATGCATTTCATGAATATTCAAGGATTATCCCGAAAGAGAAGCACTATGATGTCACCTTCGTGTTCATGGTTAGGAAGAAGACGGTGGATGAAATGGGGTTTTATATCGTATACGAATGTGGAAAAACGTTGCCTTCACATGTCACATAATACGTTTTGTGACTAAGAAACTGCTTTAAATATAATTGTTCGCTTCAGCGAATGAGGACGTCAGATCGTACATAGTAAAGGGAAGAAGGAGAGTGAAATACAATCCTTGTTGAATAATGGCTGGTTCTTCCTTCGTGATTTTGGGACAACTCAAGTACTGACATCCGGGCCCGTTGACTTAATCATGGAAATCGACAGGTCGTCTATATATAGTTCATGTATTTTCCGCGAAAGGTTTGTTCCGTTTATTTGCCAGAAACAATGCAATGTTGGTGCCCCTGTTTGTTGGATGA
The DNA here is from genome assembly GCA_000934455.1 of Apostichopus parvimensis. NCBI lineage: Eukaryota > Metazoa > Echinodermata > Holothuroidea > Aspidochirotida > Stichopodidae > Apostichopus > Apostichopus parvimensis. The sequence continues at coordinate 64,546 of KN884492.1, forward strand.
CTTCGATTGTTGTAGATAATCTAAACAACAGTCGAACGTAAATGTTAAAATTAAGGGGGAGGAAAAGAGAAGAAAATCAAAAGTGTCTATTATGCTTTCTTTTAGATGTTTAGAAAAAAAGTTTGGTTTTCAATGTATATAGTATGTTGTAGTCGATTTTCATACGTTTATTCTGTAAATATATTACACTGTTTTTATGAAGTAGCAACGACAATCAACAACATATCATGGGATTTGTCTCAGTCATTTGAAACATTATTTTAAGGCCTGCGTATAGCTCGTGTTATATCAGCAACAATTTCGTGTTTATTAGGAGTGTTCATTAGGGGTGTTAGCTCAGTGGTTAACGCCGGTGTCTTTCAATCATAAGGTCCCCGAGTTCGAGTCACTCCAAGATTAGTGTATGTCGTGCAGTTACAGAGTTGTTGACAATTGACAATTCATAATCATGGACGTTAAATATGAACCTAAGAGACTGACTTCGGTCAGCTTGCGGCTTTGATAAGCCAATGATGGATTCTTCGCGAATTCCTGCTGGCAGGAGGTTCTAAAATACATACATACACACATACATACATATACATATACATACATACATATTAACGGATCATTTCTTGGCGGATTACAGACAACGCAATAGGTGACCCATCGAGTGAAGAAAAATGAAGTCGGAATTGTTTTCAGAGGACTTAAATGTGTTTTGCGTAAAAAGACAAATATTTGGAAAAGATATTTTGCGAGTGTCTCTTTCCTAACCTCAGCTCCTTCAAATCTTAAGTTATGTGTATTCTTCACCATACTCTTGTTTTAAAAAACAACAAACTTTTTTTTAAATTTTTTATTATTCAAATTGTCGCTATCATTAAAGGGGTATAGGAGTCAAGAGATTATAGTCGGAGATGTTGTGATCTGTGTGCTCTCTCCCCGCTGGTTACGTAACGGTTTCTATGGGTGTATGATAAGCCATAACTGTATAATACTACACATTGCGACCTCAGTTTGCCCACGACCCACAAAATTCCAAATATGTAGACAAAAGTACATCGATTGTTGTATATGTTATATACAATGATGAACAAGTCTTTCATGAAATTGGTAGATATAAAAATGATAACATCAATCTGAAAATCAGTGACGTTTAAAATTACCACAAAGAAAATGTATAACCAAGAAAATGAAATGAAAGTAGTTAAAATTATATCACACATGACTTGCTTGTTTGTTTTCCTTGAGATTTAACAGGCCGAGAGTACGCTAGGTCCATTAGAGTTATAGCTAACGCAAACGAAGAGGCTACGCAAGATTTGTTTCAAAAATGAAATCTTACCATAGTGTCATGTGATCGA
>KN884492.1:97562-110914 GCA_000934455.1 Apostichopus parvimensis
AAAAAATCTTATCCAACTTCTAATAAATTAAATCACCATTGATCGAACATGTCTTAATTAATTTCTGCGTTTGCCTAAATACACATAAATGTGTTTAACCGTGCTGGAGCGACAGTGCATCAGCTATCAAACATCTGGAAGCTACATTCAAAAATACCCAACATTCAATTTGAAACAGAGAAAGAGAAAAAACAAACACGAAAGTAAAAGAATGTATGTGTTTACAAGGACGAATGTTTTAAATATTCACAATTTGTCATGGGAACTATATCATTGGCTTGTATCTTTAACCTCCTTCTCCAATGGGTTGATCTTGCTGTTGTTGTTGTTATTACTGTGACAGATGTTAACAACTCCATTATAAGCTCCCTGGTTGGTGAGAGACTCGGCGCCAAAACGACCCTTACTCGACACAGCTGCAGCGTGATTAGAAGTTTTCATATCTTGTGGAATCTCGTCGCGTCTTGGCTCATTTATGGTGACTTTCTGCATCTGTTTGATGGGGGCGGCACCATTAGCATGGGGGCCACATCCATTACAGGGACTGGTGAGGTCTCCATCCTCCTCGAAGACATCGTCTTCCTCTTGCTCATCTTCACCTTCTTCATTTGCTGGAGGCATCGCACCCACCAGTAGACGAGCGTCCTTCTGCAAGCTATAGTAAGCATTGAACGGGAACCCGTAGCTGAAGATATCCTCCGAACGAGCTCGACGTTTGTGGTTTTTGACCTCAACTTCAACAGCGACAGGTCGCCGATCTTCGCTTCCAGGTGGTTTCTCATTAGGTGAAGGCAGAGTCTCGGCACCGTGCGATACGGGCCATGACGCATTCCTAGTGATAGGAGGGAATATTTTATTACCACCAATAATCTTCATACCGTACGAACGAATCAGCTTCCAGTCTTTGGTGATGTCATCTTCTGTCGTGTGTGTTGACGTCGTTGTGAAGCGTATGACGTATTTACCTTTCACTGAAGCAGGCACCATGTACAGTTTACCAGTCGCATTGAGATGTCGAAGAAGCTCCTCCGTCAAACAGTCAGGACCCTGTCGATCAAAAAATAAAAAATAAAAAAATCAACTTCGGTTTGTGAAGTTTGGATATTGACTAAGATAAAGAAAATGCATTTCCTGAAGGTCTGACAGGTAATTGTTGCACCATGACAGCGTAATGAAAGACAACTGTTATAGTTGTAAAATGTTGACAAATAGTGGCGTAAGAGGGATTTATTTTTGTTTTCTAAAGAAACATGTATAGGGATTAAAAGGTCAAGTGTTACCACCTTCCCTCTCCTTCCATTGTATTATTAGTTGGTGAACTACCTGGTGCTTATCATTGGATTCATGTCACACAATTGATGATTATGAATACACATTTTACGAGGGCGTGCAGAGGATAACTAAAAGTGAATCTGTTAATAACGTGTATAATGTACCTTTAATCGGAATATCACGAGCCCAAGATGCCTCTCCGCTTGGATTTCGAAAGCCTGTTCTTGTGACACCAATGTTTCAAAGTATTTCGCTAACTCGACGCCCTGCAAGCAAGTGAATAAGCACAGGATATCAGTTATATTATTGATAATACTGCTCCTTACTTATCAGTTATAATATTGATAATTCTGCTTCTCACTTATCAGTCATGAAATGGATAATCCTGCTCCTTACTCATCAATTATAATTTTTGATAATACTGCTCCTTATTATCAGTTTTAATATTGATATCTTCATTGCTCCTTACGTATTGGTTATAACATTGATAATGCAGCTCCTTACTTAACAGTAATAATGCTGATAATCCTTTCCCCTTTCTTATCAGTTATAATATTGATTATCCTGCTCCATACTTATCAGTTATAACATTGATAATCATGTTCCTTTCTTATCAATTATAATATTGATAATTCTGCTCCTTACTTATCAGTTAAAATATTGATAATCCTGCTCCTTACTAATCAGTTATATTATTGATAATCCTGCTCCTTACTAATCAGTTATAGAATTGATAATCCTGCTCCTTACTTATCACTTATAGAATTGATAATCCTGCTCCTTACTAGTGAACCTGAGAATTAAGGAGGAAGTGGAGGAGGAGATGATAGAGCAAAAACAAATCTACACATTTTTAGTTCATCCCTAACGCTCCAGTCTTTTCAAACCATGAAGAAAGACATATTCTTGCATTGTGCACATGCACGAATTATAATCAAGCCTATTGACCTCAAAGCTGTGCAACAGTCCATTCCAAAACATGTTTCGGTAGGAGGTTAATGACCAACGTTTGTTTAAGCTCCGTAAAATTCTAGTTTCTCCCCGTTTTGTCCTGGATTATATATACATACAATCGCCTCCACTGTTAGTCGTTAATGAATTTACGACAAATAAATGAAGCCCATTATGATAACAAAACCGACAAAATGAAGTTTTAAATTGAAACATAATTATAATAATCATCGCAGTATATAGAAATGCATAGTTTATATAATCATCTTTATAGGTAATAATCATGAATGGTGATGATGAAAGCTGATAATTCAGTAACATTTCGCAATATTTCTTTACCTTTCTAATATGCTTCTGCAAATTTTCGACCCCAAAAGATCGTAAAACAAACCAGAGCTTCAAAGCTCTAAAACGTCTGCTGAGAGGTATCTGCCAGTGCTAAAAGCAAAAAAGTGAAACAGGGATGACAAATTAATAAATAAATAAATGATAAAAAACCCCTAATATTTCGTTTAAAAGGAGGCCAATACTTTGAAGGATAGAAATATTGAAACGGCCGGTTGAGATCAATTTTCCTGTACAGTTTCTATTTGCAGATACAGCCGGCAATGCTAACTTAGACCATGGCATGTGTATATGGGTGGTGAAACCCAAACAGGTGACTTTAGCCTGTTTTGTTTTGCCGCTACAGAAAATAATGTTCAACCATAAAAAATCAAAAAATCTTATCTCTTCTTTAAGATTATAAAAGAAATTCTTTAGGTTTTTCCGGGAATTTTCTTTTACTTCAAAATTGAACGACGGAGAGCTTACACTAATTGAAACATCAACTTCCAGCACTTCTACAGGTCACGGATGAGTAACCTTTTTTGTGTGTGTGTCTTTCTCTCCTTCAAATCTTCTAAATCATTGGGAAAACAATGATATCCTTTGAATAAATATACATATCTCGCAACCAAAATTAACATAGTAGAGATGTGAATTTCAGAGAGGGATTGGGAAGAAAGGTATATTGTGGGCTAAGAGTTCAAAACCTTTTTCTAATAGTGACATTTCTATGAAGACATATACCGGCTAGGACGTGTCAATTCCCACACGATAGGCTATTCATTCGTCAAGTATCATTGAACACTCTAGTGTGAAGATAGACAGGGTTTGCGTAACAGATGAAATCGCATCGGGATAGATTTCTTCAGACGTAGCGATAAAAAGACATTTCCATTCGAAACTGTCAACTTAAATATACATTTCAATTAACATGTGCATAATGTACCCCCGTATTGTCAAAAAACGGAAGTAAAAACCATTTCTGTGACCATTTTGCGGTATCCGATATATTTAGATGCGTCGACCACTACTGTCCAACACAACTGAAACTATTTTCATATAAGCAGATACCACCAAAAGGTCTTTGAAGACTCCGAAGTGTTCAATCGATAGACCTAAATAGGTCTTCTATACACACTGTGAAGTGTGCATGTCAAGCCATATCATATTTCTTGTCGAAGTATACTTTTCGAAGTCAAACCATTTCATTTTTTTTTTGTTTCTCCAAATATAATTTCAAATCATACGATTGAATATAATAATTAAATCATACTGTACTTGTTCCAGCAAAGCTCAATCTGCCAGATGTTATACAATAAATCAAAACATTTTAAAGATCTGGCAGTATTCTCACCAAAGTTAGCATGCTTAACACTATTAGAAGTACTCTTCTACAGGGGTTCTCATTCTTCATATAATAAATAAAATATTAAATACCTTTTATGTGCATTCACACGTAAAACAAACTGTTTGTTGAAATTTGATTATGGATGACCATCGTCTGTCTTTCTAGCATATTTTTTTCTGGCCGGGGGGAGGAGGGAGGGCAGAGGGAGGGCGAAGGGAGGGAGGGGGCGGACGGGATATTGATAATAAGCTCGCATTATGTAACAATCTTAGCTTATAGCGAATCTGAAGTATTTATTTTCATTCAAAATTTTGTTTTTAAAGAAACGCATGGGCACGAAAACCACACAATTTGATCTACTCTCAACCCCAGTCCCCTAAGTTACATCGAGAGACTGCGACCGCATAGACATGGTGATGCTACGTTATATGAATATCACGGGTTCCTTTGGAAAAGGAAGATACACTTTTATAGAAAAGTAACACACGGTAGAGCCTGTGAACGAAAACCAGATACCTTAACTGATCCACTCGCAGTTCCCCTTACATCTAGACTGTTATCATATATGGTGATGACGATACTGTATACACATATTCAGTTACAACGCTGATGTGATATATATATATATACTGTGTACTGCTTACACATGATCTTAGCTAAAACCATGAGGAAGTCAATACCTTACACGTCTAAACCACACAGAAAGAAAATAACAAGAGAGATACATACCATAAAATCAATGGCGTCACCTTGCCTGTGATGACGCAAATAGAGGGGGTTGACACAAAACGCTTTCTCGAGTGCCTCACTGTCACGAACCCTGAAATAGCAGACAAATATGTAAAATGTCATTGTGATTTTGCGGGGGAGGGGGAGGGGGAGGGGGAGGTGAGAGGGGAAGTTAGTACCATTTGTCTTACTTTTTAAGCAAAGTATATCACTTAATTTGACAAAGAAAATGCATGATTCAAGCTAAGACATACCCATAAATTCCGTCACGAAAGGAACGTGTGAGAGTGAATATTTTATGAATTCGATTTGATTCTCAGTATCTCGCGCAACACTTACATCTCAAGCTCATCTCCACCAGCCGGATGCGTTTTCATATTAGCATTAACTATAAGTTAAGGGCAATTGAAAAATGGAAAACGACTTTTACTTCAGTCACTTTGGAATGGAATAGTGTCACGTCACAGCCACCCTTATGGCATTACTATGGGAATCTAGTATCGCAAAACAGAAGGGGGGGGGGGGTGATCACAAATCAATTAATAAAACTGCAATAAATTACAGTTAGTATATTTGCTGAATTATCTTTCAGTGTTATATTTTTCAGTGTTGAAATCAGGACATGGTGGGGGAGAAGTTAATGAAAGCCAAAAACAGTTACGTTCATAGGTAAGAATTGACACTCTACACATATCCATACGTCACCCAATCGCAAAATTCCAACTCTTCCGATTCAGTCTTTAGTCATTAAACACGTTCGTTGAAAAGTTTGAAGGTTTATATCAGAGTTGGGTGGACACGATACATCGTACTTGATAAAAACTCTCTGTTATTACTTGGATATATATCATGGCTGTTATATACTCACCAAAATGCAGTACAATCAAAGTGTACCATCAGCCATTTGCTGGGGTTGAATGCAAACGAATGTATTCTATCGATGCCTTCTGTGAAACGTCTAAATTCTGGACATATGAAAGCACTGCCTGCATAGGCTGCATCCACATGTAACCAAATGGAACGCTTCTCACCTTGAACACAGAAACAAAATGATAATAGACAAATTATTTCATTTTGTCATAAAGCAGTAGAGCAGGGGTTCTCAATATTTGGCCCCGTGGGCCAAAACCGGGCGGCTAGATATTTCCATCAAGCCTACAACCTATTCTTGCCTACCCTTAGCACCAGGGGGTAGGAGCGGGGGGGGGGGGCGCACTGGGGGCACGTGCCCCCACCACTTTTTTCCAAAATAGCAAATGTGCCCTACTGGCACATAAAATGTGCCCCTTTGTTGAAGAACTGTCTTTTGGATATCTTAAGCCTTCGTTAATTTTAATATTTTATTTTAATTATTCACTTGCACCATAATAGTATTGATAACATACCAACACATCATATATATTTAAGTAATATGGCCGGTGTGTATCGGTTTATAGCATAACGAGTGGTGGTTGTGGAATGAGATAGTACCCCTCTGATGTTGTGCCCCCCCCCCTACTTTTTGGAAGCTACCTACCCCCTGTTTGGCACAGTGCTTTGTTTCATCCAATTGTTCACTCTGACCCTCGAAAAAACTGCAAACCTCTGCAGTAGAGTAAGGCAGGTGTGTCTACTATTGGTTTTGATAGATTTCTTGATCCTTTTGATGCCAAATACTTATAACAATATATAATTCGTTATATAGAGGGTATCTTTCAATGTAGTGCTTCTAAGGTAACTACTCATTACGTTATTTATTGAATCTATTAATGTATAACAGTTCGCTAGATTCGTATATATCAGATAGATAAAAACAATTGGGGAAAAAAAATCAAATATGAACATTTTGTTTCTGATCATTTTTCATTTTTATTCTTCTCACAGTGTCACAATTTGTTCAATTATAAATGGCTAATATATGCTGAATTTTCAAACAATGTGAAATACAAATTTATTTCTTCTGTAAAAGTGTTACCCGCTAAAGCTTGAGTTTGTCAATAATTTATAACGGTTTGTATGTGTGTATACTTACTCATGTGTGTCATTCTTTAATAATAGTGTGTATTTTTATTTGTTAACTCCACTTACAAACTTTGCCGATTTCGTTTAGATTGTCAAATGCACATGCGCCGGTTGTACCCAAAGTAGCACAGACCTGTCAGGAAAAAATATATAAAGGTTAGTATGAAGTTTTTATATTTATTAAGTTATCATCATTGTTGTTATTATTACTATCATTAATTGTTAATATTGTCATTATTTCGCCTTAAAGTTCTCCTCGGAGTATATTTTGAAGTTCAATTGTAAATCTCAGAAATGAGTTTCCTGTTGAGGAAATAACGCACCAATTAACCTCGCCCACTGAAATGATTTTTCTTAACGAAAATTACTATACAATATTAGATTCAAGGGGTTGATGGCTGTACACCTCTGCCCCTTTTTCAACCTCAACCAAAAACGAAGTAATTATTAGCACAACACCTTATACTGGACCAATCATTGATCAGATATAGACCTAATTATAGACTTAAGTTATGGCTCCGAATGCACTCATGTACGTCTCATTTCTTTTTCTGGGGAAAAGCCCCCCCCCCCCCCTCCTCCTCCTATAGGAGTCAGTATTTACATCAGGGCTACCCCAACTTCTGTTTTAACACCTCGATACGCACTAGGCCAGCGCAACTCAAACTAAAGCCTTACAGTTACCCCAACATGTCAGTTTTAAGAAGATGGCGCTATATATCAAAATAATGTATGTTTTTTTTATCGCTAGCGTTACATTGACCAACACGTTAAAAAGGGAATTTCTAACAAATTATGATGGCAAGAAATAAAACTTACAAAGAACGGAATGAGTCCTAATTGTGTATCTTCTTCTATCGCCTCTTCGAGCTTTTGTCCTCTTAGACTCAGCTTATCATCCGTTTCTATATGTCTCAATCTTACCATTGTTATCAGGGTGTTCTTCTCGATTGATGAATGGGCCTGTGTAAAACCGAGTGAAACATTATGTTACGTAATCTGTCGTTAATCAAAATCCATGCAGCAAAAACTTTTGCGTCTTTTGTTACTAATTTTTCTTATCTGTATTTTACACAATTTCTAATATGGACAAGATGACATTTATATCAATTCTATTGTTGCCTTCTTAAAATTCAGTCTGAGGAAAATATATAAATTCATTAAATTTGTTAAAAATTGTTGAGTATTGTAGACTTTAAATGCATGATATTGATAACTTTCTCATATAGTTCCTAATTAATATTACATCATGATGTATCAAAACACTCCTTCGTAGAGACTTTTTAACTCATATATTTCCTGTTGATTTAAAAATGTCTTTTGTCTATGTTTGTGTTTTCTTGTTAATTGGATAACAGACGTGGCTAACCCTTATGGGCGAAAGGTGGAAAGGAATGGGAAGGGGAAGATAACGCCACACAGGCTTAAGGGGGAGCAAGGGGGAGCGGTAGGGGAGCATACATTCTGGGGGGGGGGAGTTCTTTCCACCTGCCATTGTTACGCCCATTCTCCTATAGTTAATGATCAATTACAACCAAATAATTGGGCTAATGAATGCTCTGCTCGTTGTTTTAAGTTCCCGTGGATGTCTTGTGAGTGTAACTATATCACCACCCAACTCAAACAGATACATAGCATGTAAATGCACCTTTGTGTACAGTGTAACAAACAAGCTTTAATTTACTCTTGTGTTATTACACAATCCTGTAGGTGCCCTTTAGCTGTGGATGATGGCATGTGATGGGGTTAGATATAGGTCCTTACTTAGGTCACTTATTACCTGATCGGAACAGTAAGCGACCAAACGAGAGCAGATTTCGGCGTCATCAAGATCTTCTAGGTCTGGATTAGCTGATCGAGCCGTATTAATAGTTCTGTGACGGGCTGCGAGCATTGCTACTAGAGTAGCCTCACTCAGGGTACCCTGTGCAGAGACAAAAATAAAAACAGAGGGGTGAGTAAATCAACTAGAAGAATGGTCTTTTAATATTCCATGGGTTTTCTGGTGCACCATATCAATGTAGAGTTCATAGACAGTTTTCAAGCAAATATCCCTACCAATAGTACGGCTGGCAGCCCTTACAACCTTTTCTAATTTAAACGAAGAATCATTTGTAAGCAGCCCGGAAAAACCAATAATACTAAAACTCAGCACGCTTTGTATCACTGACTGGTAAAAAAGTACAAGAATAGTGTTGTCGACATTAAAATATTTCAGTTTACGTAAAAAGTACAATCGTTGGCAAGCTTTTGATCTAATTGCATCAATCTGGTCTTTGAAGTTAAGTTTACAGTCAATGATGGTACCTAGATATTTATAGTGGTGCACCTTTTCGACAATCTCATCATTAACCCTGATTTGAGCATGATCACATGGCTGTTTTCTGAAGTCAAATACTATCTCCTTAGTTTTTTTGCCATTCAATTTTAGGTAGTTTTGGTTGCACCAAGTAACAAAATCTTCGATTTCCTTCTCATACGGAGCAACAACATCGTTGTGCAGGTAACCGGTTATCACGGTATCATCAGCATATTTAATAATAGAACAGACATCGTGTTTACTTCTGCAATCGTTAGTGTATAAGCAGAAAAGGACAGGAGATAGACAGCATCCCTGAGGGGCACCAGTACTAACGGATCGAACATCAGAGCAAATGCCATTTAATTTAACAAACTGTGGTCTGTCTCTTAAATAGTTTAAGATCCACAACAGTAACCTGCAATTTACACTCATAGCTAACAGTTTATTAATTATATAGGCCCTAAAGATGAACAGTAAAGTACTAATACCTTTATATACAATAGGTATGTTTGATAAATGACTGCAATATAAACTGACAAAAAACGTACCACTTTTAACTTACAGTGTGGTAAATATATACAAGTGATTATGAATCACGAGTAGGCCCTGTCCCTTTGTAAAATAGTTCACTGTGAGAGCCATATATGCACAAAGAAACCCACAGTATACCCCTGAACGTATGCTTACATCCAATTAATGAAATATCGAAATTTTAAAAAAAATCAATTAACGAAATATGATAGAGTTATATATATAGAGTTATATATAGAGAGTTATATATATAGAGTTATATATATAGTTATATAAAGTATCCGAGTACCTCGAGGACTATATATTATTTAATATAGTATCAGTAACTTATATTCAACATTAATCACGAGTAACATTACACCTTTCAATCAGCAGTAAGACGTATAAGATTGAATACTCGGTATAATATGAAAAAGAAAACAAGTAACTTGTGAACTTTTTTTCAACCGGCAATCTAAATAACTTCAGTGACACCGAAGCTATTCTTGAGTACATCAATCCTACAAAATTATAATATTATTTGTGTGAATGAAATATGGTGTGGACGGTTATTGGGAAATAAATCCTTAGATCACAACTTTCATTAAAGTTTTAAGCAAATAGCTAAACGCTTGGTGATGGGGAAAAATCCTTCACATCCATCCAGTTTAATTATTGAAACAGTTACAGATAGGAAGTAAGCAAGCAAGGCAGTTACTCATAGTTGGTACGGTTATTTATTTCATAAACTTTGCAAATATCATAACCTTTGGTCGTTGTAATATTAACGTAAGACTGTGCATAGAAAGTAAATATATTTATGTCATCAACATTCACAGACACGACAGAACGGTGTCGTAGAAGTCTTTCTCAAATATGAAATAGCGCCACATAAATTCAATAGCTCGCGTGTGCAGAATAATTCTTATGACAATGTAGTTTATAAACCTTACAAGTCACATGCCATTTCAAATATGACTTAATGACAAAAAATCATAATAATACCAAAAATGTGTTATGATATGTATGAAAAAGTGTATATTAGGCGACGAAAACTTTACAAAATGCAATCAAAAGTCGTTAATTAGTAAAACGATAAACAGTTTTGAATAAAATTAAAACTGCTGTTCCTTTTAATCCAAGCAGCTTTTTGGTCCTATCTGTACACTAAATTCCTCTATCAATATAAAGCATTAGCTTGATTAGCCAAGTTTCGTTTGAAAAAGAAAAAAAAAGAATAAGAAGTAAAAGTCCAACATTTTGAAATGTTCCTGTAGCTTCTGTGGCAGTGTTTACTATGCATTCCATTATGAAAAGTGTCGAGACGACAAAATGTTGAGGATCGAAGTCATCAATTGGATATTTCATTATCCTTCATTTAGTGGAAACTGAGTCTAGACAGGGAGTTGTTAAGGAAGACGAGTACTTTGGTTTGGTCAATTGCAATCTACGCGAGAGCGTTGTGGTCAAGTGGTTAAGGCAGTGGACTTGTGAGCTAAGGTTTGCAGGTTCGAGTCCTGTTGTGGTCAAATGGTTAAGGCAGTGGACTTGTGATCTAAGGCTTGCAGGTTCGAGTCCTGGTGTGGTCCAGTGGTTATGGGCAGTGGACTTGTGAGATAAGGTTTGCAGGTTCGAGTCCTGGCCAGATTAATACTTTGTGCACTTGGGCAAGGCACTTTACCTCCATTGTCTCTCTTCACTCAGGTGTACAAATTGCAACTTACGAGGTAACTTGTAAATATAATTGAGTGCGGCGGTTTTTCGGCTGCACCCTATAGGAAGTCCCCCAGGGGACACGTAAATGTGTTGCGACATAATGCCCACGGTAGCATTGTTTGAATTGTGCACACTTTGGTGTGTGGGTGTGACAAGTTACCAACGTATCAAGTCTTGTGAGGGGGCGTTGACGTCAAACAAGACTTCAAACCATCTACTTTAACTTTTTAACATTTAATTAGAATTATACCAGGCAGGTTTGGAACTCAGAAAGCTGTTTCGAGATCATACATAACCAAATATTTGTCATGCACTGTGATTCAGAAATGAATCCTGCTAGAGTATAAATTTGATTTTGTGATCAGAAAGAAAGAAAGCCAAAAAAAAAAAAAAGGTTAACAATGTACAAAACTTAACATATGCCTCCTTCTAAACAAACAACCTTAAACACATGGCACTTTTTAGTTCTATATCGCTGTGACTTGTCGCTTCTTTATATGTTCATAGAATATATATAGTAGCCTATACTTTTATTCATCTCTACATGTACTTCAACTGAAGCGTACAACTCATTTCCTTAGTCGACAGGTGCTTTGGCAACCGGGATGGAAATTTGTCTTATTCTTGCTAAAATTATCTTGCAGGAAAAGGGAAGAGGACGATAAGAAAATATCTGGGAACAAGCCGGGAGGGTGGAAACATTGGATATGTGACGTGGGCATGACGTACGCGCAATCATGCAGGCATTGTTTTAGATATAAATACCAAACTTCGTTGAATGTGTCCAACGTAGCGAAAATTTCGAGACTCTTTTGAAAGAAATTTATACCGAGTAAAACGATTCACTTTATTTTTTATTTCGTATTGTATTACACGTTTAGCAATTCCCATAACAGTTGTTTGCTTACTTTTCTCCCATTAAGTTATTTCATTATCACTCAATTCGGAGTGCTATAGTAAATTAAACACAACGGGCAATAAATATGTCTTTACACACAACAATGAAAAAGAAACCAACAAAATAATCTACCGTATATTTGAAACAAGGTATGTCGTTTAACACACAAAAAGTATACTCATTTCCTAGCCTCAAAACTCTTTATTCGTATTTTAATCATACTTTTCTAAACTAAATCATTCATTTCCGTACATATTAGGAGGTATGAAGGAGTGAACCTCCCCTTAAAACTACACTTAAGATGCTTTGATATGTTATTAATGTATTAGTGATCACTAACCTCCATGTTGTAAAATTTCAAGAAAAACAAGATTAAACTTACACCCGTCCGATCAAAGAAACGGTCGGGTGCTACCTGCTCTCATTGGCGTATTATCCAATCGATATTCGAGGCAAGTATTAAGAGGCCAAGGACTCGAGGACTCGAGGACAGGTCAAGGTCTCACTTCCTGGCAAGACAAACCAACATTCTACTTCCGGAAACGTGTGAAGAGAGGGTGGGATGGTCAGGCAAATAATGCCGTAGTGCTAACTGCGCTAATGAACACCGAATTCTCTAAACTAACAAGATCAAGACTGTTCCTTTGTTTCAAAAGTAACTCTCAAATTTGTTAACCACTGAAATGGCTTGTTGTTTGACTGAAAGCTATACTAACCGACAGACTGCTTGACTGACCTACTAATTGATTGAGAACTGCAACAAATGTTTGCAGTTATGGTGTAATTGATGAAAAAATGAGTGTATCAGTTAACATCTGACTATATCTACTATGGTCGAAGTCACCCAATATTTGCTTTCAGTTTTACGATGGAACAAGTAAGATCAGAATTTCGTAAATATTGATAGTCAATGTATGGGAAAGCATATGCACGAAATCAATATTGACAAATGAACAAATGACACTGGTATATAGCTATATAAGTGTAATTGTATCACTAGAATATCAATAGGCCTACATCGCACAAACAAGTCTATAATGTTGAAGATCACTATAACTAGTGAACTCACCCGAAAGCAAGGATTGCACATTGCTTTCATGGTAACAATGAAGCTGGTATAACCAAATATGTAATTGTACAACTAGAATATCAATACATCGCACAAACAAGTCTATAATATTAAATATCACTATAACTAGTCAACTCACCTGAAGAAAGGATTGCAAATTACATTCATGGTAACAATTAAGCTGGTACAACCAAATATGTAGTTGTGCAACTAGAATATCAATACATCG
>KN884494.1:39666-54071 GCA_000934455.1 Apostichopus parvimensis
ATTTTCTCCATATTGGTTGTGTAATTGTCATTATGAATCCTTGTTTGTAACCATTGACATGTATAATGAGGAGCTCCATACCCCCAAGCAATATTAGTTCTGATGCGTTGGCTCGTGTAATTACCATAACACGAAAAATATATATTCCATTGGAGTTGGAGCTCCATATTCAAGCACAGGTCTGTGTGCAATGGTACAGCATACACATACACCACAGGTTCCAATTGATAAGCAATTAATTAAGTTTAGCCTGTTGGTTAACTATGTCATGTGTATTAATTGTCTATGTACACGACAATGATAGATGTCGCAACGATTAATTAATCCGGGACATTTGGGCTTTCCCGGTTGTGGAATAGATACCATTCTGTCAGGGTACACCAGTCCGGGTGAACTGTAATCATTTTCGAAGTATTCTTTCACGCTGGTACAAAAGGTAACCGAAAAATATCAGGACCAAGTTTCCCGCAAATAGGGAAGTAACGGAACAAAAGAATTCTACGTTCCTCACAAATTCTTCAGGATCGATGGGATCGGTTTTTTAATATAAAGTTTTTCCTTTATTTCTGCATTGACAGTACTTAGACGGTAGCTCATTAATTTCTAGTATATATGCAAGAAATAATTGGTAATGTGAGACAGAAGTTAATTCTTTTGGAAAAGTTCCCTAAGTTGCCTATTAAATTGCAACAGAGGTTTCACATGGCAAAGTTCCGCATTGCAAATTGTCCAGTGTATGGATCAAAGATATATTGTAGAAATGATTGGTAATGTGAGACAGAAGTTAATTCTTTTGAAAAAGTTCCCTTTGCTATTAAATTGCAACATCGAGGTTCCGCATTGCAAAGTTCCCAGTATATTGATCAAAGATATATTGTGTTTCTAATTTCAATTGTAAAAATTGCTTTCGGGTCCTTTCGTGCATGAAAGAAGAACCGCAATTAAAACCATCAGTCGTCATTTTTAATTAAACTCTGTTTATTTGGTGTTGTTATTTTTTATTTGTTCTATAGTATCGAGGACACAATTAACTTGAGACTCGATTCCCGATACACTTGGCATTTACTTCCCTTAACTTGTGAAAGCATTATTTTGATATGCATAATGACTAATTGTGTTGTGACATCAACCTGCAAGAAAAAGGACTAGTATCACCGAGTCGGTTCATCTGATCATGAAATATTCGATTTCTACGGGCAGTCGCAAAACAATAGCCTATTAAAGTTTGAGACATTTCCAAACATGTTTCAAGGTGGGCGTAAGGTACAGCACTTGAATATCTGGGTATGTGCAACAACATCCTGAGTTCCTGACATGAAAAAAAAAAATGTTTTGCTTTCATAGGCCTGCAAGGGAAATGAAAGGTGCAAACTAGGCAAATCCTTGCCAATGCCCAAATATAGTCTGAGCTAATCATTAAAGCAGATTAAGAGCTGTTGTAGAGATCAGCTGATCACCCAAAAAAAACGGACAAAATCCAAAGGGAAAAATCCCCTCGAAAATATGTGATCCAGGCGACATGGATGGTAGCATAAGAAGGCAGCGCATTGACCATATTCCTTGTTGTATTAAAATGTGACACAAATTCAATTCAAATCCAAAGATATGGCCATGGGCAATATAAGCTTAGGCTTGCAACAGTTACATACATAAATGGTGTACTTTACCTATAGGCCTAGCCTTTACTTTCAGCATATTCATGGTGCACATGGATTGCTATATATATGTTAATTAAGTGCATGACTTTGGGCCTTCAAATGGACCATAATGAATAAGTTACCATATTCCAACTTCATAGGAAAAACAATATGGTTTTGTAATTTTGGTAACGGAAAAAAAAAAAAAAAAACTTGCTGACTTTTGCTGAGTAACATTTTCATTCCTATATATAGACTATATACCTTAATTTCACAGCAAACTGCTTTTTCTTTTGTCTGCGTATGTGTGTGTCTTTTTAAAGTTAAATGGTTTGTTTTCATACATGGGAATTGAAAGTGCAATGAAACGGGCAGGAAATTATTTAGACCACCACAACATAACTTTTCAGCTGGTTTGTCTTAAAATCCTTGAAAAGTCAACCAAGCAGGAACAATAAAACCCCAACCTTTGCTTTGCTAGACCAAAGTGAGGTTGGAGGCAATGTCCTAATTAGCTGAAGATAGGAAGTTATGTTCTATATATGGCTCTGGCATTTCAAGGTAAAAGTTCACTGTTAACTATATATGGTATGTGATCATAAAATGTGTGAGAACCCATTTTTCATGATCAGTGAAACACTTGCATAATTTACAACATACAATATAAGTTTGTTAAAATAAGTAACACAATATTATGATGTCCAAGATCCAGATATGCTGATATGGTATGGGGGGGGGGATACGACATGGGTAAGAAAGGGGTCACTGAAGGGGTTAAGTGGAATCCCTGCGGGGAAAAGTTATGGACAGTGTAGAGGGCGGTTATGAGATGGGTTGAGAAATGTCTATATGCAGATGCTGTGGGCTAGAGGTAGGTTTAAATGGGTCAGTGGATTACCACCAGATGGGAAAGTTTTTGATTGGCCGGTACAAGTTAGAAGAAGATGTGACCTTAATTCCTTTCATATACTTCGCTATACTTTAACATGAGTATTTTAGCAAAATTGGTCCAGTTCTTTAACCCATTTTACTTACTTCAGGACAAATGGAAAAATATATTATCAATCTAAACAATAAATTCCCACATTAAACAGATTTGAATATCTATTGGAAGCCATCTCATATATTTACAATATGGCTAAAAATTGGTAACTTTCAAATACTGAAGTTTCTCACAGATTGAAAACGAAAAGCACCAAAATAACTCTGCCGTATATATATTTAGCACGTTAAACGACAAATGACACGCTGTGCCAACTCGCTGCGAAGGTATTGAGGGAAGTTACCTTTCTTTTCCCTTGTTCACTTTAAGGAAACTTGTGCCATTTACTTCGTAGAGAAATTAAAATCTTTATAATTACTGACACTCTAAGTTGCCGTGACTTCCCCGATTACTTCTAAGAGATGGCCAAGATAATAGAAGGAATTAAAACTCACTTAATGGCAAACTGTGAATCAGGAAACAAGAACGAGGTGTCTTAACTCTTAAAGCGACAGTAAATTTGTAATAATCTCAAGTTGACAGTCTTATAACCGGCATCTGTCATTTGCACGTTCTGCATTAAGGACTAGAGATATTAAGCTCTATCTGCTGATAATAGTTTAATATTAATATCTGTATTTAAACCCCAATCGTAATCTGGATCTTGTCAGAGGGAAATATTTTCCAAGAGGACTTGCAACCCGATCAATTATAATATTTACAACCCCCCAAAAAATAATGGCTATTTCTCAAACTTGAATGAAACGCAATCATAGTTTTTAATTCTTTACTATCCGAAATATTTAATATTATTTATTGTAATATTAATACTGTACCAGTTCAACTGTAATTTTCTGTTGTATTAATATTTACACTTGATGGACAAATGTGATATGGGAGACCCAATCTATCAGTTCCTTAAAGTTCTATGCATGTCAACCCAATCTTCTGATTTATAACAGACCCTCTTTCGTATCCATATAGTATACTGAGCTACTTTATCATTTATATCAGCAGTTGAACATAACTTCATTTCTAATCCACACTCTTTCATCACATAAACCCTGAAAGGGAAAAGGGTCACCTTCCATGGACATATATACATCTCATGGTGAAACAGGGGAAAAAAACACACATACATACACACACACACTAGACACACAGCCAGCTGGATACAGTAACACAGGAAACTACCACTTTCAGAAGGGCCCTTCAAAGGTGAACAGTCTAGCACATCTAGTGTTAAACAAAATCATCTCACTCTTTTTATATTTTTTTTTATCCCTCAGTGTCACACCTTTGATATTCAGCCGACCTATGCTTATAACAGTAGTGAACACTTCTATAGAGACTGAAATTATAAAGGTTGAATTTGTTTGTCTCATATCACTGCGTGGCAGTCGAATATATGCTAATGGAATTTACAATTACATACCACCCTACATTTTCCACGTTTTTAGATACATCTGAACTTTTCCCTTTTCTTTTCATTTTATGAAGGAATCTCTGGAAAGATATCTGTCCTTGAAATTCTGAATGATTAAAAGCCCTAAATCTGACAGTATTTTTTTTATCCAGAGTGGCAAACTTTTATCACGCATTGACTTTCTTTCCCCTACTTCCAACTTGACACAGATCTAACATCAACAGAAAATTATATTTAGATTCTATTGATAACCTTCTTACATGTACACAAACATGCACACACACACACTGTGTACATATACAGACTGTATGATACAGTTATACACAGTGCATACAGCCTACACAATCATTATGTACACTTTAAACTAAACAGGTAATTAATTAACTTTTCAATCGAATAAACAGTAATGTGTTATTACAGGCTTACAGCACCATAGTTTAAGGTTTAACTCAGTTTTTTAAGAAAAAGAAAATGAAAAAATTTAACATGCGTTTGATGTCACACAAAACCCTCTCCCTCAACCCAACCCCCCCACCCTTCCCCTCCCCTAAAGTCTACAATTAGACATCAATAAACACAAGGAATTAACATTAACATAGCTCTGTTAAAATAACCAGTGTATTAATAATGAGCCGCAACGAGAGAATTTACGGTCAACCAGTCAAGCGTTCCGACCCTCTTTGCAAAATTTGATGAAGCACATTAATCAACAAAAAATGCAAAAAAAAACTCCAGTTCACCACAAAATTATCAAACATAATGATTTGTCAAAAATCTACAATGAACCAAATATGGAAGTAATTTCAACGCTTACAACAGAGAGAAAAGTTAAAGTTCTTAATTGCAAAGTACTGTTGTCATATGATCTGGTAACTCTTCCGATCTTATTAAATATAATAATCATCATAAAAAAGTGGCTTCAGGAATAATTAATGATAATTCATTGTGTCGCAACAGTAGTGTTTACTTTTCGTGGTTGTTTTTGCAATTTTGGTACACAGCAAGAGAAACACAACCCCCACGTTTTTTATTTTCAAATTGCATTTTTTTAAACCGTTCAAAGATGCAGAAATATTCCGAGACCCCTTCCCCACCCCCCTCCCCCTCCTCTCCCAAGTCTCAAAAGGATATCAACTACAACTTTATTTCACAAGAATTCCAAAGAATGAATCAACATTATCCAACTTAGAAAACTGAAAGTAGCAGTTAACTTTTATTCATTAACAATTTTCTATTCAAACAAAATTCTGTCTATTACATATTTGTAAACAATATTAAACTTCCAAAGTTTTCACAAAAGTATCGTATCTGTGTAAATAAAAACGATACAATGATTATTATCGTGCCAAAAGGAAACAATAAATAATAATTTAGAAATGACTAATAAATAGTCCAATCTATATCAAATTTTAATAACCTGCCGTACCTTGCTTTGCTTGAACCATATTTCGATCCCATGGATCTACTCCTCTGTGGTGCGACTACAGCAGTAACATGGACCGGAGCCATTACTTTAACTTCCAGTACTAAAATCACACTGTATGAAAAAACAACTCAATCCAAGATGTTTCTTCGCCAATGGAAATTGCAATAGGAGTAGTTTCTGCTGAATCCAAGTATTTCAAAAGTTAAATAATATTTTCCTTCAGATTTAATTTTTTTAAGTCATTGATACAATCTTACAGTATGCGAGGATTAATAGTGAATGTTAGTTTGTTCGTCTCTAAAACTGGCATTCCCGGTGAGGAAGAAAAGTTTTCTTTCTTTCACAAGTAACTCCATTTGCGATCGAATTAAAAACCTGGGAAATTTCTGGTGATTCTCGGCAAAATAAATAAAACAAGCTCCAAAATTCACACTCCTAAAAAATCTCAGTTTGTGGAGACCTGCATGTTGCAGCAGTTTTGTTATTTCTTGTGTAATAAGTAAGGCAGAGAGAGTTTCCAGCTGGTTGTAGTAAGTGACACTTTTAACACATTCCAAAACTTACAGGGATTAACAATAGGCCAGTAGCACCCGCTCCAGCCCACCAGCCATGTGTGCTTTTCAACCTACTAGCATTCCGCGAATGAATATTAACTTGTCCCTCTATGCACTGGCACTAGATTCACCCTTTGTCCTGTTACAATCACCCAAGCAAAGGTGTAAAAAAACTACAGAGGAAATGTGAATAGCACAACAACAAGCTTTTGGATTTATCATGCCCTTGAGCTAACAGAGAAAAAGTCTTCTGATTGGACAAAGTTTTGATGACATCATCGATTGCTAGCCTGGCAGTTGAAGGGAAATGTATAATAAAGTAGGGGCTTCCTGCATTGCTAAAGAAAAACTGTGGCTGGGAGATGATGGTCTCGGGATGTGTATATCTCTCTGTACAAGGTCAATGGAAGCATATATATAGACTGACAGCATTAAAACAGAATATGAAATAATTTGATTAGGAGGGGTGAGCTAATACTTAAGACAAAATGACAGTGTGGTACTTCCCCTTACAAGTAATTGGCAAGTTGTCTCGGTTGGATACTAACGTTAACAGCTAGCAAAATGATTTATTCTGGTCTCTTTACAGGAATGACTTTAATTGATGTAATGAAATGATGCCAAAGTACTCTTGAGGAGTACACTTTAAAGTGTCATTCACCCTTTGCACTTTTTAAAAGTGCTAATATCTATATAAGAAAGTAGTGCATGCATAAACATGAAAAAACATAAGAAAAAAAAAATATATATACATCCATGTCTATTGATGTCAATTTCTATTATTGAATTTTTCAATTTTTTAATATATATATTTCTTTCAAACGTAAATCACAAATGTGAAAGAGTTTAGCAACATATCAGCCCCAGGCCCAACCGATCCCCCCCCCCCCCACCCCCACGACTCCAACACTTTTTGATAGCTTCCTACAGCACTGCAAGGTGTAATGTAATGTGAAGGGATGCATGTTCAGGACATTTTCTAACAAACAACACTTGATAAATGAAAACACTTTTCCTAAGAAAGTGAAGGGAACGCTGTTTGTGATATTTCGTTGGAGTTATTACTCGAAACCTATTATAATCCATGCCGTTCTTCAAAAAGTAAATTACTCTCCCTCATTTAAAAATCCACTTTTTGGGCCAAGATTTTAGTATCAATATCTATGTTTATTTATGAACTGGTGTGAGGATCTTTAAATAATGAAAGAAAAAAAAATATATGAAAATAAATCTTTTTCAAACTAAGACATTTAATGCCGACTCGATGATGGCGCTAGTGATTACAAGTACATTTGCAACTCACAATAGAAGACGTTTTTTGACAGATTAGGGAATCTGTTTACCCAAAGCTTTAGGTCTCTGCCTTCATTTTCAAGTGGAAAATCAATCTAATAGTCCTCTCTCAAGCCCCTCTCTCAACATGCAGACTGCTCGGCATCGTAAAGTAATCACTCGGCTTTCAAAATCTACCACTTTTGGAAATGCACAAATTACGATGCCCGAATGCCATAAACTTGTCTAAAATCTTCTCCATTTTACTGCCTAGGCTGCACAGACATTGAAACAATTTTTTCCCCCTGCCAATCCCCCGAAAGTGTCGAGAACGCGTTCCGTACCTGACGGATACAGAGGAATTTAGCCGCAACCTTTGAGACTGTTTGAAAATGTCAAGAGGCAAACTAATGGTATAATTTTCCATAGAAAGATTTATTTCTCAACCTGAGTCCTTCGATTCCTCCCAAGTGATGCTCAAACATTTAATATCTTGTTCATGATGCGATCCCCAAAGTTTACAAAACCTCTTAACAGTACAATGAGCTAAACTTCAGTGGTCCTACGAAATTGAACAATTCCTTCAGGATTTTATCTCTCACATCCAGATCACTGTTACCTTGCTTCAAGCTGAATTATAAGCATTACAACCCCTTTGAACTTTGCATAAATTAAAAAAAATTTATCCTGCCACACTATTTCATTTTCGATGGCAAATTTCCTTTACGTCTTCCCTGATAATTTCAGTCCAATTTCGGATATAAGTTGTGTCCGTACGAATAGCCTTTTAAACTTTACATCCCCTATAAAGGTAAAGTTGGAACCCTATCCAATCCAAAGTCAGAGCGATAAAGTGACAAAAAATAAATGAAAAAACAATCCATTTTGCTGTCATACATTATGTGTAACTATGACATCACACCTGTTTGCTTCAAGTTCATTTACGGTACATTATCTCTGACGATTTTAATTAGCAATATCTCAACGATGCCATGTCGGAATTGCCTGCAAATTTCACCTGGGTGCTTATGTTTTTATATATGCATATGTTTATATATATATGTCTATATATATAAACATACACACACATATATATATATATATATATATATATTCAAAACAAACATGCAAAGATTACCTAGCAAAGTGTAGCTGAGTCACTCTGCTGTGCATCACACGGAATGAAAATTTAAGCTCTAAGTACCCTCTCTTGACATTCGTGAGAAATGTTAACAGGATTAGTTAGAGTTCATGATGTTATACACCTTAATACTATATGACCACTTTATTCACATGGTGGCTACATTTAATACATGTATCCACATTCTAACAAACCTTGTTATTCCTAATCAAATATTTCTCGAGACAGAATTAGACTTAAAAATGAATCTAACACCGTCCTACACATAAATATTACAAATTTGTGATTAGTTTAGAAGATTAGAAAGTGGTGAAAAATTATGGTGTGTTTTTGGTGTTGGGGAGGGGGAGAGGGATGCAATGTTACTGAGGTTTATCAAACAATGGAGCTAAGTGTAACACTTCCATAATAAAATGTCAATTAACTAAATAATTAATTAATCCATTAAATAGTAATTACCTGTAAATATTATTAATAATTAGCTTCTTTGCAAATTCAAAACAATTGTGTACCAAGTATACCGTTTGACGTTTGGGGAAATGCTAACAAAATGCTGAGATATTGTTTTGTACAAATGATGAAAAAAAAATTCTCTCCTGTTTATTAAAAGTAGCTTCACTCCTCAAACATGCCCTTCAGAATAACAACACAGCCAAACTGTCTGACTTCTGTAGGACAATGTACGCATGTGACTCTCTGCAACTCAAATGTGTTTAACTTGAGACCTCTGTAACCTGTTGTTACCCTCATTCACCTTAGGGGGATGTTAGATTTAATCCCAGATTCAACAAAGGGGGGGCAGGACTTAATCCAAAAGTACCACGGGTAAAATAAGAAATGACAAATCGATAAATGCTGGCTCGCCTGGGATTTTTATTCCTACTTTGATGTATTTCAATCTACAAGCGGATATCTAATATTGCTCATTAATGCTTCGTGATTAAGTTAACTAATCCCGCAGTTATGATTATAACTTTAATGAAATTTGTATGCTACTGAAGAGAATGTTTATAAAGAACGTGTGAGACACAGGTGGGAAGAAAATAAAGGTAATTGAGAGGGAGAGCTACGGAGCTAGGGGAAGGAAAAGAAGAGAATGGGGAGAGAGGGGGAGAAAGGAGAGAGGAGAATGGAGGAGAAAGAAAGAGAGGCAAAATGAGAAAATTGAGAAGGAAGAAGGGGTCTGCTAAACTTCCGAAAGCATCGCGGCAGACTTAACGTTGAACAGGTTACAACTTAGCAATCTTTCGTTACAAAACAAATTTGGTACTTTTCACTTTTTTTCTACTTCTTTTTTTTTTTCTTTAACCTTATCTTGCATTAGAAGCTACTCTATGAAATCACTCTTTAATCATAAACAACTTCAGTCCAAAATCTTACATGCATATTAGGCTAGTAGGGCCTAGGCTTATATTTCTTTTAGGTGATTTTTAATTAATCATTTTATAGGCTGCAATAAATCTCTGGTTATAATGCCTCTGATCTACGACGTGAGATGCATAACTTTCTGCGGCGGTTGGTCAACCAATTTTTTTTTCCAAACTAGACTGTATATGACTCATAAGATAAGATTGAAATTTATCAAACTATAACGCTCTGCTAGATTTACCACTGTGGTAGTACAAATGTTAATAGTCAAGTGATAAGTCAGTAATGTTTCAATTCTCAACAATTAATCACCCAAACATGTTTCAATACCAGCATTATACATCATCATGTACCAAAACAAAGAACAGAGAAAGAGAGAGAGAAAAAAAATATATTACGTTAATTTCAATGTTTTTGATTGATACCAACTTCTACATCAGTTGACTATTTGTCAAGCTAATGAACTTCACAATCATAAAGTGGTTTTATGTGTCAAAAGCATACTAAGTAAAACCCTGCCTTACTATTGACACCATCTGGTATACAGTGGTATATATAGTACACATTCG
This sequence comes from Apostichopus parvimensis, assembly GCA_000934455.1. Classification (NCBI taxonomy): domain Eukaryota; kingdom Metazoa; phylum Echinodermata; class Holothuroidea; order Aspidochirotida; family Stichopodidae; genus Apostichopus; species Apostichopus parvimensis. The sequence goes on from KN884494.1 coordinate 50,042, forward strand.
AGAGATACGTAAACACTGTCATCGTACTTGCCATTAGCTACTGATGAGAAAGCAAATAATTCTTCCGTCTGCTATACGACTGTAAAAAAAAACGCGTCCCTGAAGTTATTTCAGCTAGAGAATAGTGTAATTTAGTTAGAGACTTAGGCAAAGAAAGTACAATCACACTTCTCTAGCTCAATGTAGTCAATTGCACAGTCGAACTATATTTCTGCCTGGAAAAGATGCCCGCTTAGTTACCACAGTAACAGACTAAAATATTTTTGGCGGGATCTGGCTTTATTGGTTTTATTTTTTCAAGTGCTTTGGTTAAATTGCTGAAATGTACTTTCCATATCCAAATACGCTTACACAAATTCATTCTGGTGTGAGCAGGGAGGTCAACCGTTCCAATGGCAACGATTCAGCAGAGCCATGTATATTACACATTGCAGAAACCATTTTTGGTCGGTAACCTTAAAAACATATTTTTTCTTTAACAGTTCGAGCAAGACAATCTCATTAACTTCCCGGCACCATCAGTATTAGACATGATGCATCCAAAAAGTTTGGCATGCTAAAATTGTCACAGACTTCACAAGTCATTTTTATGAAACAAGATTTGCACAATAGTTTTCAAAAGAAACAAAAGTGGTCCTTAAAACATCAATACTTTTACAGAGATATTGTTGGAAATTGTGGAAAAAGGTGTTCGTTTCTCATTCAGACATATAGCTTAAATACTCAGGTGGCACAGCACTGTTTTACCTTCTCCCTAAGTCTCCAATAATTCCTGTTCCCACTTAAAACCCCTGTTAATGCATTAATCTCATATAAATATATACAGTACTGTTTTAATAACACCAGTAATAGCTGGTGGTTTAAATGAGGGCAGCAGACCAAAACTGAGTCATGTATGTAACAGAATTAATTAAGATAATCAAATTGGTCTACCAATGGTACATAATGATGATGTCCTTTTGTTCTCAATAATTTATTCAAATTTTGGTTCAAAGTGAACTGGAAATTCCCAGTTAGTGCTAAATTGCTATCGATTTTGGCAGCAAAAGTTAGATGGGAAAAGTGCATCAGTTGAGAGAAGACAGGTAAGAGAGAGAAAAGTGAGTCTAAATAACAGCTGGCTTTAATGCGCACAAAAAAAATGCATAACTCGATGCCAAATTTGAATGAAATCTGCCAAATTTTCAGATTTTGACATCATATCCCAGTCAGACATTAAGAGCCAAAAAATTGTCAAGAAATAAGTACAATTAATGAAATCTGTCAAATTCTAAAAAATGAGCTCTAAATTTTGACAGATTTTGTGACCATCGTTTGTAACAGTTCTTCTTTTTGTATCAGTAAAGAGGGCCTTTAAATAAATAAAAAGAAACAAAAAGAAGAATAACTCATAACCCTCCACTAGTTGTATTTATTACATGCATGCAATATTAAATATTCAAATATTTTTTAAGTTTTAGCTAGAAACATTACAACCATGTGTCAAATTGCAAGGGTATATTTCAGGGGAAAAACAAGAACTAATGAAAAAAAAGTCAAGCATCTGCTACAGCATGATTCCAGGTCTGCCTGATGTCAAGACGTAACTAAAAGCCATCAGCAAGATAAAAAGTTGGAGAGGGTGGGGGGGGAGGGAAAAGATTTGGTAATAAACCGCTTTACCAATTATGCAGAGACACATACAGCAGATCGTAATATGAGGAATACCTTGTCAAGAGGAACATTCATTTCACCAGAATATCCAAAAAACATAACACACGTTACCTCAAAGTGACCTCACCTAGGGAATCTAAATGATTGTCTCAGAAGGAAGCGTTTGAACCACATGCGTCAATAGGCTTCAAGAAATGTGCATCATACCGGGCGTAGATGGTTGGTTGCCATAGCAACAGTAACAGTACTGTGGAAATGGTATTTCGGGAAGTGACTATTGGAGTCCAGGAAGAATTTCAGAATGATTTCAAATTCTCTGTACTGATGGGTTTGGGGGGAGTGATATAAGCAGATTTGCTGTAATTATGAATTATAGAGTTTTGCTGACACTGATACAAGGTTAAGCTTCTAAATTTCAAATGTGTGTAATTTACAATTGAACATGTCATGAAAATTAACATATAAAGCAACAGCACACGGTAACACACAGACACACAGACACAAAACAAGCAATTCCCAAAGGAGATCATGATTACAGAACTGACCATTTTGCTTTACAGCTTGCCTTTCCTTATTTCACATAAATTGTTAGCATACTATTTTTTTCTTTTGGATTTTTTTTTTGGATTTTTGGTTTTGGATATACATTTTTTTCTTTTGGAAGAAGTTTCCAAATTAGAGTCATAGTACTTGGCTATTTTAAAGTTTTACTGATCCACAATTTGGATCATCAACCATTCTCCCTCCTAACCCCCACCCCTCCCACCCAACCCAGCCATCCCCACTCACCCCAGCCATCCCCACCCACCCCAGCCATCCCACTTGGTCTCCCATCCACCTGACCTTGCCTGGTTTCCATGTATGTAAAACCTGTATGACATGCCACATATGGTGTATTCTGTGAAGGATCAGATCTTAGCATGACCATGTTCCCTACCTGCTTCCCTCTCCTTCCCCTTCCCCTCTCCCCACCCTTCTCCACTCCTTCCCCTCTCCACCCTCTCATTCCAATATCCCCATCCTCCGTCCCTCTCCCCAACCTCTGCCCATCAGCTGTTTCATGCTGATCTACCTACGCCAAGCTCACCGTATATATAGCTAAGACTACCACAACAAATCATTCATGACTTTGTTCCCTTCCTGTTTCCCTCCCCCTCCCCTCCCATCCCCCCACCCTTCTCCTTCCCATCCCAATATCCCAACCCTCTCCCCATCCTCTCCCCACCCTCTGCCCATCTTTTTTCATGCTGATCTACCTATGCCAAGCTCACCATATAACAAAGACTACCACAACGAAACGTTCATGACTTTGACACGGTCACAATGATGCGTCAACACATTACACAACCTTAAATGCCCTCACACACACACAGAGCTTCAACCTGCGATATTCTCAGAATCCTATCTACCCAGACAGTACACACTTCCTTCCTAATTCATGGTTTCACTATCCAGCATGATTGTATCTCCTTATTAATACTAAAACCAGCAATATTTGAACTTCGTGCGAGTTTGTAGAGTCACGTCCTTACAGCTTATATAATCCAAAATTCAAATTAACCAGGTAATGACCACATCAATGAACCAAAACATTACTAATTCCAAGTGATCTGGGTTTTTTTTTTCCCAGCCTGAGTCAGTTTTTCTAATAACTTTTGGTCTTTTTTTTTTCCCGATAGGGAAAAATTGTCACTCTCTTTAATATCAGAAGTAAAGTTATAAATTCTTATAATAATATATAATGATGTGTTGGCCTGATGTTTCGATCCTAGCAGGATCTTCTTCAGAGGCTAAATGACAAGGTACCAGCATTTAGCCTCTGAAGAAGATCCTGCTAGATATATGGTTTTTATTTATTTAGAAGGCAGTCTTAACTGTGTCATCAAGATACTGCCACATCCTAGCAACTTGGTGTTTACATTTACATTAAAATTTACAAATTGGTTACAGTTGGACTGAATAAAGAAACACAAACTATGGGCTAGCATGGACAGTGAGTCACACTCTAAAGTCAATGAAAAATAAAAACATAAATTAGCTCCAAACTAGACCATCTCTCGACCTATCCTATTCCCATTTCATTCTCCCAACCACCACACACCCCACCCCACCCCCAACAGCAGGCTCTCTAACCCACCCCTCCCCCTCTCACCTATCATATCTTTATTACCACTATCCATGTATAATACTATAATCATACATGAAGTTAATCAAAATTCAAACACATACGTGGTCAGTCTGTTGCAAGTAAACATTTGAAACTAAGGCAGATGGGTGTGGAATTGATCAGCAAGACAAAATGGCTTCTCGAAACCAATTGATGCAATTATTTCAACTTTATCATAATGCCAGTGTTATCACTTGGTAAAATAATAAA
>KN884494.1:58658-73562 GCA_000934455.1 Apostichopus parvimensis
CATTAGTTCTGACTGAAATGCTACAGTATGTTAATTCATATACGAAGCAGTCCAAATTTTTAACGTATATTTCACAGAGATCATTAATCGTGAAGAATTTACAATTATGCTAAAAGATACATATTTGATTTTAATTAATACATTACTCTTACCCTACAAGGATATATCCCTTAGGCAGACATTCCTTCCAACAAGCATTAGGCCGTTCAAAAATTCACAAACATCCTGTCTTTTCAAATCACAAACCCTGTTATGAGGATAAGTCATGTGTGCACGCGTCTCGCTTTCTAGGCTAGATGTGTTTACACTAAGATACACATCCCACATGGAACAGACTTGTGAACGACCCTAATACAATAATTATTTGAAGCCACGTCAACAGAGCGAGAGAGTGAGATATGAGATTGGTGAAGATGTTGTCTGAGGAGCCAATACTCCGCTTTATCTTATAATTCTTATCAGCTGTCATAATAAAAACAGAACGGCTGTTTACAAACCTATAGCTATAGAGATTAAACTGAGCACATGCTACCAGTTGTCATTCACACATTCCACATCTACGCAATATACCATGTCACACATTTTAACCGACTGAAGGTAATCGTTTCGTCTGACAAACAAGATCACGGTGAAACCATGTTCTTGTGGATGACAGGCAGAACTGATATTTGAGGATCGGTAGTGAGAGGAAAAATGCGTCATAGTGAAGAAATGGAAGAGCATTTGTCATAGAGGTAAAGACACAGATGACTTAATTAAGTCGCATCATATTTTAAAGCAAATGACAGTCGCTTCCAGCGATACCCCACAAAAGACGAGCATGTATTAACAATGGGTCTCTCGTATTAGCTTTTTCAATCATTTTGGTTACTAAACCAATAATTAAAAACTGCAAGATCGGGGAAATTCTGCGCTCATTTCCAAATTTTGTTACTGCTATATTTCAGAACATTTCACCCCCCCCCACCCACCCCATTTTGAAGACACCATCAAATATGCTTATTTCATAAAAAAAAGGGTATATATATTTCAATGGTCACTATCTTGGTAAAATATAGGGACACAATCTTCAAAGAAAGGTAAGATATACACATCAACTGCTTTAAAGCCTATTCTGTTACTTAATAAATCCACCAAACTTTGCAAAAACAGAAGCAACCAAATTAAATTTTGAAAGGTTTGCAAAGGAAGCGATAAAACATCCCCATAAAATAATGTGCAGGTGACAAACGTAGGTCTGTATTGTATTTCAAGGTCTTTTAAACTCTCTCTTTAAATTGGTAGCAACTAAAAATGGTTCAACCAATACAGATTTCCCATTTAGGCCGAGAGTTTATCTGATTCAAGTGTTTTTCTGAACACATAACTTGGTAACGTATCGCACAGATTTACGTTACGAGACAACTTAAACACACCTTGTAAGTGTGTAGTGTCCGGTGATTTACGATATGGTCAAGATCTATTAACTAAACTTTTGAACAAAATTTTTTGGAAAAAAAAGGCAAAAAATTAACATTAGATGTTTCTTTACCAAGTCAAATTACGAAAAGAAATTAACGAATAAAAAGTAAGATAACTACAATTTTTTGGTACCTTCTGGAAAGAACATTAGATGTTTCTTTACCAAGTCCAATTACAGAAAGAAATTAACTGAAAAAAAGTAAGAAAACTACAATTTTTAGGTACCTTCTGGTCAACTGCCAAAAGTGTGAGAAACTCCTGGCTCTCCTACGGTCACTCCCGTCCACCTGCAACAACTCCATCTTGTATCCAATCTCAGTGTGATCTAAATCCTGATTTAAAAAATCCCTTTTTCTTGTCGGTCTTGAGACACTACAAGCCAACGAAAAGCTTTTAACCTGTCACTAAATTCCAACCATCCCTTAGCGAGGTTTCGCCACATGCAAAACAAGGAGTCCCTATATACTATAGCTTACACTAGTTCCATGCTGACTATCGTGTACCTAACCAGTGACAGGCCCACGTCAAGGAAGGAGAAGAAGAAGATGAAGATGAAGAAGAAGAAGATGAAGAAGAAAAAGAGGAAGGGAAAAGAGGCAGGCCAGCGAATACAACTAATGACTCCTTCTGTCAGCAAACGAAAACAACATAAAAGGTTGCATGGCATACAAATTTGTTTGCGAGTATCACCCACAAAAGAACCTACGTTGAACTTGCGACTTTTTGTTTTTTAAATGAGATTTGACTTATTTTGTTATCCTGGGAGAATAATGCCACAAATGAACGAAGATTGATTTCGTTTTAAGAAATTTAATCTTCATTAAGCGACGTTCACCCGTTTGTTTTCTCTTGTTTTTCCCCGAGATGATATGCTCCTCCAGGATACAGTCACTCGACTACGATAAGAACTATTTAACAGAGACGGAATCATCGGATAAATAAAAGCTGAGAATAAACTGCAGGAAAGGGCATAAACAGCGTCTCGCATTACACATAATGAAAGATACTTGACCAAGATTCACGCATTAAGAAGTCCTACAAAAAATTACCTTCACTCCTTCGTCTCCAAGGATAAAAACAAATTTTACAGAGGGAGTGGTAAAGTCCTTAAAGTTAATTTTTAAATTGAGGATGACGTTTGGAATCTGCGACGGATGAAGAAAGAACCAGATCTCGGGGTCAATCTTAACGGAACTAAAACCGAGGCTTTACATATAAATAGGGACAACATGAAGACACGACGGTGTCTCGAAAGGATAGTCCATAGCAAGATTTATCTCGAAACGAAAGACGAAACATATTCTCTTAGCATCCTCGTAAAAAACATTGGCATCCAATTGCTACATGGCTTTCTCAAGATATATTCGTAACCGAAAATGTCAAAGTTTGTAGCGTAAGTGAACTTGAAGCAAACAGGTGTGATGTCATAGTTGTGCAATGACAACAAAAGTATTTTTTGTTTTACTTTAGTGTTTACTTCATCGTTTGGATAGAATTCCAACCTAACCGTTAAAGGTATGCTGTAATGGCCCCAAATATGCTAGATATTCAAATATGGTCACCTTTGGTCAATATTCTTGAACTGTTTAATTACAACCTTCGAGGAAATTTTACCTCACTGGGACATTCAATCATCTTGTGTGTTCCTTAAAAAATGTCTGAGAACAATTTGGAGAGTAAAGACATCCAGGAAAGTCTTTTTTGAAAACTTTTAACCAATTATAGCATACTATAATTTGTGGCCTATACTGACTACCTTTAAACTTGTGGGGATGTGTACATTTCAAAGTTAACAATACACCACGACAGTAGCGCATTCTTACCGAGACGGCCGTCCCAGATTTGAAGTAGAAAATGGTATTGTTCTGTTTAGGTGTTGAATGCATATATACTGATGCTTAGAATATGGTCGTCCCTCTTCCCTTACTCAAACATGAAGTTTGATTTATCGTTCAGGTTGGGCAGCAGTGATGTATATAAAACAAACCCTATAGATAATCCTATCTTTGATTCAAACATGGGCTCGGAGCATATTTACGGTGGCATACTCCTATTAGAGTCTATATCAATCCTGCCCGAGTGTCCTCCTTTGGGGAAAGGTGCCAAAAAAGCAGCAGGAGAACATCTTTTTTGAAGTTTTTGTTATCAATCAGGATCTGCTTTTTTGTGGCTTGGATTTTGAAGGGAATGAATAGAAATACATGCAGTGGAAAAATAGGGGCAAATTTAGACCCCTTTAGGCCTCCCAGGAGCAGAGAGGTTTGTCTACAAATGATGAAAACATCAGGCTCTCGTAGCAAAAACTCGTAAATTGATGGTGCCATGAAAGGCCAACGTGTCAGCTATCTAGTGATGGGTAGTGTTGCCCTAGTGAGAACTTCTATCTAGACTTAGATACCACATTACGTTTATAATTTAAACGTGTAAGTCAATGGGACTTTTAATAAGTGTATGCTGCCATACATAGCTTCCTATAAACTCACCAAAAGGTGAACTAATTCTTAACAATTTTTTATCCCACTTCACAATCTCATTTGGTGGGGGGGGGGGGAGGGGGGAAGGGGTTTGAGAAGCGGAAAAGAAACCTGCATATTCAGCTGGTTGGTACATTGATGGTTTTAAGCACCACACTATAACGGTGGTATTAAACATCGTGTGAATGTGTGCAAAGCCGTTAAGCCCAGATGTAAACAACCGGCGATTTTAGTTTTTCTATATCCTATCATCGTGTGACCTACAGCAACCATCGGTAGTAATATTGTGGCTTTTAAACAACATTCCCAAGAGAATACTCTTCTCTGTTAATTGCATTACACGCTATCATTGGTTTCGGCGAAACAAACAGAACGGAAACTGCGCTGACTTTTCTTTCAAAATGCAAAGTAGGACGGCGAAGGAAACGGCTCTTTCTACACGATACCCAGAGGGACCTGAAATTGGTGGTCAAATAAAGGGGAGACGGTAAGTCTTGAATGAGCATGTGATCTGGCTTGTTAAATATATATATTTATGTATATATCTATATTTATATTGGGGAGAGGTGAAAATACTTTACTGTATATATACATATATATATATACACAATAGAAGCCGACACGTTAAGGGCAATACATAATACTTTCGTGCGTACAGTACAATAAAGATGAAAAAGATTCAAGCCATATTACAAAATATAGTTTTTTTGAGTTCATATTTTTATAATACCTATAGGGGAGGATTACTAAATTTGTTGCAGGAGTTACAATCTTCTTATGACCAAAACACACTGCTGATTGCAGACGGATATAAACAAAAGGTGCTATGGAATATGTTCCCTTGCCCGGCCCCTATCTCACCCACTGTAACCCCCCCCTCCCTCCCCACCTCATAAACCTTTACACATGCTCTCCGTCTATAACCACTGTATGTGATACTGTTGTGCTTTATGCTAATTTTTATCAACAAGTTAAACCCCCCACCACCCCCAACCCCCTTGATTTTGTAGTTTTGTCATTATGCAAACAATTTATACAAGTGAAGTAGGTAGGATAATGCATGGTAAAAGAATCAAGCACCCTCTCTCTGTTGCTCTACCCAGACAGGGTAGAGCAAGAGAGGGATTGGGGGGTCTTTTGAGGAGATAGGTAAGTGAACAAAAGTAGAGTAAATCATTTCATATCCTGCAGTTCTTTTAATTTATTCACTAGATACTCGTTTTTAACTCAAACATAAAATTGCAAGCAACTCAATTCTATAGGAACAAAAACTTCTCCAGATATTAAGTGTGCAGCTTGCATGACAAAGTCATTTTTCTATGCCTCAGAATCTATTCATGTTCAGAGACAGCATTCGACTGTTCATAGACAGTATTCGACTGTCTCTAGTATCCAACGGTAATCATATACCGTCACAGAAATAACATCTTATCTTAGCTAGCACGAGATGGACGACCAAGCTAACGTTTATCTCAATAAACATCCCGACGCCGTGAAGGATGACCGCAAACTCTGACGGTGACGACTCCCGCTGACGTAAACAAAATACCTGTTGAATCTGGAAGCCGAGAAAGTCTCACAGAGAGGAATAGAATCCGAGCAAATTATAATTTATCAAACTGCCAACTTAAAAGCTCCGGCTAGAGACTCTCCTTTTTAAATCAGCCTTTGAAATGATTTCTTCCCCGGCTCAAAAAGGCCGAGCCCAATAAAGAAAAGAAGAAAAAATGTGACGTCAAAGAGTTTACCTAGAGAGGACCCCCAAACGACAGAAATTGTAGCATTTCCGATAATTAAGTCTGATGTTCCGCTAAAGAGAAAAAACGAGACCGATGGAATAAGAAATTCTAAAACGAGCGACAGCACTAGGCCATCATAGCATTAAATGCTCCATCGTGTGATGTATAGCCAATCAGAATCAAAAAAGGGGAAAAGAAAAATGCTCCCTTTTTAAGGAAACGCTTCTGAGATTTGCGACGCAGACGCTGCACTTAGTATAAATATATATACATTACTTGATGCAAACATTATGTTCTAATCCTCTGCCATGATATTTTATCCAGTAAATTCTTAACTAAATTCTGAAAGTATTCATGACATAATTCAATCGAATAACGACTACTTTTAGAATCAAATCTATTTGAAATTCTATGAAATAGAAAGTTCTACTGTAAAATATGATAATTATATTACTACGTTTGTGGTTTCCTAATTTATACCCACATGGTGTTATCATAGATACTGTATCCTAGATATGACAGAGCTTTTAATATAGGAAAATATAAAACAAAAACAGCTGTAAAATTTGATCATAGGCTATTCTAAAAAGTTCCAATCCAATTTCCAATGTAAGTCAATAAATAGTCCATTGGAGTATAGAATTGTACAAACTGAGGGAGAGGGGGGGAGGGGGGTCGGAGAGCAGCACTCCAGAATGGAAGGCAATAATGGACAAATAGTACCTAATTAAGTTAATTAATAACAATACCAAATTCTTCAATCAATCAACATTACCAACTTTGGTAACCCAATTTTATTGAAACTACACAAAACAACCAGCCAAATCATATTCCATACACAAACAAAATATATTATTATTCTTATATATAATCATGATACAATATTTTATTTTTATATTGCATTTTATATATAATCATGATACAATATTTCTTAAATATTGTATTCTTTTATATAATCATGATACATTAGTTTATATATATTGTATTCTTTTATATAATCATGAGACAATATTTTGTATATATTGCATTTTATATATAATCATGATACAATATTTTTTATATATTGTATTCTTATATATAATCATAATACAATATTTTACATATATTGTATTCTTATCTATAATCATGATACAATATCTTAAATATATTGTATTCTTACATATAATCAGGATACAATATATATTGTATTCTTATATATAATCATGAGACAATATTTTATATATATTGTATTTTCAAGACACTACTTCAATTTCCTCGGCATCTACTCAACCGTACCCAAATGCCAGTCCCTACGAAAGAATTCTCGGCCTCGAGTCCCTAGATACTTTGTCTTTAAGCTATTATTATGAATATACCGACAAGGAACAGAATATATACAGACAATACAGTATAAATTAAAGTCACATCTCTGGGGCCCACGTCTTTAAAGACTTATTTAACTGACAGAGCATGGCCACTTAAGACATTTATTTACATTATATTCAGCTTTTGTGAGCACACTTACGAATTAATTTCCTTGCCGTGGAGAGTAGATATATAAAAACTTCCATCAGAAAAAACAAATTTGTTATGTTTTTTTTGTTCTGTTTTGTTTAGGGTTTGTTTATGCCATTTTGACAAGAAACACAAACAAAGCTATGATGATGGTGACAATGTATACTTCACAGTATGTAAATAAGAAGTATTTCATGTGACTAAACAGTAAGACCATTAGCTGCAACTTTCAATGTTTTAACATTTATTTTCAACATTCATGTTTTGTCAATACAGGTAACATAACTGCTACTATACCAAAAGACATCCAAGAATATTCTAATGTTTGCGAAAAATCTCAAAAATTTTCTAAAATTTAATCTTGAAAAGTAATAATAATCAAATATTATTCTAATGTTTGCGAAAAATCTCAAAAAGTTTCTACAAATTCAATCTTGAAAAGTAATAATGATCAAAGTTATTACTTTTCTGATCGAGTTTTTATGTTTCAAATAGTTATGTTGTCTGGTAAATTAACCGATGTTCGACAATTTTACGAGGTGTTTCATCACCAGATGAAATCACTAATCGCCAAGGCAGCTTGATATACATGGAATCAAATATTAAAGTAAACAGCAACTTCTACGCACAATAATTAACGTCTGGTTCGTTATCAATTCTTCAAAGACGAAATCAAGGATTAAAAGAATGAGGCTAACGAGCTGAGGTAAAATGGTGGTAATATAGCTAGTCCAACAAATATATGTTGTCAGTTTCTTAAAGACAGAAATTTTGCGATATAAACAATTGCCAACTTTGGTTGGAGTCACCAAAAATTTCAAATGTGGGTTAATTATAAATTCTTAACGATGCTCGTCAGCTAGCAGATGAATCACTAATGAGTGCATTAATAATGAAATATGTCAATGTGTTTGTCATTACTGGTGATCTTTGGAATTACAAACACGCAAAAGAAACCAAAAAACCGCCCCGGAAAAGCTGTTAAATGCAACAGTCTGAAATCTGCTTTCAATAATCAGTATTACGTATTAAAAACATATCTCAAGAAAATGAAAGCTCATTATGAAAAGACGTGTGACATTAAACTATTAACTATTTCAGTGAGGAGAGAAATAGGTGACCATATACTTGGTGGGCAAAATATCTAGCAAATCTTAGGTCAGATATCTGACTTAATTGAGCTTAGGCTCCCACTAGCCTACTCACAGAACAGTGTATAATAAATTAAATGAGTTTACCACCATTGGATCATACTGTTCCTACATTTGTAAAGTCCAGCATATGTATCAAGGAAATTTCTCGCATCTGTTTTCCCACACAGTCCTCATGAGAAATCAAACACTTTATGGGGGATGGATAATCCAACTTACAATACCCATGATCATGCTTTGGGAATTATTAGCGGCAGGTCTAATCTTAACCATCACATTTGAAGCAACTGATAAACGGAAACGTGTACCAGCACGACCAGCGTGAAGTCACTGTAAACGTACTCTTTAAAAAAAATTCCTCTTAAAATGAAAAAAAAAATCCTCCAAACATGAAAAAAAAAAAAAACAGATAGCCAGTTGGTTTTGTGATTTCTTGCCATATAAATCTCAAATAACTATCTGACCAATACAGAGCATTGAGCAAGTGGGTCAAATTTGTCCAAGAACTATTGTGAGAACCAGAAAAGATCAGAGATTTTCAGCTCTTATTTGTAGCACTCCCTTGTGGGTATCAACCATTTCATTCACTGGTAAGGATTTTACAGTATAGATTTATTATTCCCAGATGCTTCAATATCCAGAGAGATCAGTCTTCCTATGTGAATGTAGACACACAGATGTATGAATAAAAGGACATTTTCTTTCACCAATTTTGAGCCAGCAAATCAGCTCTGCAACCAACTATCCCTTTAATGACTGTTATTAATGAATGAGAGTGACATGACATTGTTTATACACTGTGAAATATTTTCACAACCTACTGCCAAAGCAAAAGTCATCTAGTTATAAATCACAGAGAAAATGGCCAATTTTAAGACCATTTGAGATAACTTGTTGATCGCTTGAGCCAATATTTGCACCATTAGAGATACCCTGTAGCTCAGAGGGTGAAAACTGATAAGAATGTTTAAGTGCAGTTTAAAGCGATAATATAAAAACTCTGAAGCAGATTTCATTTCCTGGATGATGGTATGTTCTGTTGAAGACCTATAAAACCCCTTCATAAAAATAGAGTGAACTGAATTTGACTAAACTATGTTCACTAAAAGAAAATCAAAAGCATTGGAGAATTCATATATTAATGGTACCTTTAATTTTGGAGTAATCATGTTTAAAAGGTTTTCAGACTTTGATACCTGTTTACCTCATGTGACCTTTGACCTCTCCCAATTTCAATAGGGCTATTGCACTCACCAAGCTGGATCTACATACTAAGTATAAAGTTCAAGAAAGATGTACTTTTTGAGTTATCATGTTCAGTTTATAGAGTTATCAGACTTTGACCTCTGTTGACCTCAAATGACCATTAAACTTTACAGAAAAACAATAGGCTTGTTGTACTCAATAAGATGGATGCACATACCAAGTATGAATTTAATCCACCATGAACTTATCTGAGTAACCGTGGTAACAAGCAGGTGTCACATACTTAAACATACACACATGTCATTGCCATCACATAGATTCTTCCTTCTGCCTCCAACAACGCATCAAAGATGGTTTAGCTTACTTAGAACGACGTTATGCAGGAACATCTTAAGTCCTGTGTTTCTAAACAAACTGAGATAGCTCAGCTAAAGTGAATTGGAGCTGATCATTAAAATGTACATTAATTAGAGTTAAGCCTCATCAATTTCCTGGCTCTTGTTATAAAAGAAACACTTATCACGGAAACCTTGTATGACACAACCATAACATTTGCTTTTAAGCAAGCTCTCTGATCCCTTCCAGCCATGTCTAATAAATAAAATTAACCGTCGTCCATTTCGGTCGAATATCTTTTGTGATGTTGTTGCTATGCTTACGATGACAAGATTGTTTGAGCTGGTCGATTGAGTCTAAACTTAAATGCTTACAAGTACTTTGACCCTTAGAAGTGTTATGGTCTAATTCCTTTAGCCAATTGTCACGCATCTTACAGCAGCACTTGGTGTAAGTTTCCTTTGGCTCGGTAGAAATCTGCAGCAATTTTAACTTGACAAATATACAGAGTTTTGTCAGCCAAATCATTTGTAAATAAGTATTTAAAGATAAAATCCATATATTCAAAAAACAAAAAACGGTTTGCATGAGCTCAAGATTGACCGACACCGATATTTCTTGAGATTGCATGCTGGAAAAGTTCTTTTGATTTCAACACAAAATGATACAAAAACTGAGTATAAAAGATATTATTGGCTACTGTATCTGGCAGACTGACCAATAGAGTAATACAACCAGTTATGAATGCGTGCGTCAGGACACTTTGCCTGGAATGACTTGCAAATTATACCAGTCTGATTACAAGTTGACTAATTAACCAACCCTTGAACGAAACTCTGCAATCCTTGCTCCGACACTACTCACCAATTTTCATCGTTTTCAAGAAATTTCCATCTCCTAATTCGGTAAGATTTCCAAAATGGAAGCTTCCTCGAAAGGAGTGATCGTAGTCTCAACATGTTTGTCCCAAGTTGCTACACGATTTCATCGGAGCACCGCACTAGCACAGTGTCTATACACGAAAGCCCCAAAAAATCCAAAAGCATGCATAATTGTCTAACTGAATTTCTTTCCTTCCAAATTTTTGGCTCTATAACTTGACTCGTATAAAAAATTGTGTGCGAAATGAAACACGACAATGGAGAAGAAGCTTGTTTCCCTTCTATTTTACTCCTTCTTCTTCTTCTTCTTCTTCTTCTCCAGACTTTGACATTGGGGAAGGAAATGAAACCCAAGGTAAAGTATCTCACCGATAATTTGCTGCCTTAACCTTGTCTTCGTCGTTGAGCGTGGTGTCCTAAATTTAAGTAAATATTAACTAGACGCTCCATCTCCAAGCTAACAGACCATTAAATTAAAGACTTTCTAGTTTGGAATATATATCGACTTGTGCACATCCAGTACGCAACCACAAACGGCAATAAATATACAGAGTCTTTTCGGGGAATATCTCGTGCACTTACGAGACTGAGTCATCGCCAACCTCGTCAATATTTAATAATCTTTGGATTTGCGACGCACGCAGAGTATATGCAAGATTATACAGGCACAGAAGCCAATACCTAATTAGTCACTAACTTCATTCAGTCCCAACTGAATAAACAAATGTACACAAGAGTAATATATTGAAATTATATTTGAACCTTTTTGAATATTAAAGTACTTGAAAAGGTTGTTGGGTAAACAGGTTGGAATTAAGAGCTTGCTAGGGCGGGGCGATAAAACATTCAACTGAGACGATTTTAAACGCTCAGTTAACACATTGAACACAGTGAACAACGAACCCTTGCTACTTGGCCTTAGAAGAAGGTGTGTAAACTGCAAAGTGTAACTAATGTCTCTTACACTTTTATGTACAGTGTGTGGTTTCCGTACTGCAATTCTCATCTTCTCAACATCCATCCAGTAATGCTTGATTCTCTCCTAAACATATACTGCAAGTTTGCCCTCGGATACCTTACCCAGCCCCTGTATCTCAATAAAGCGATTTTAACGTAATATGCCAATTCCCTTTTACTGCGCATGCATTTTACAATTCTTTGAATCTGTTACAATTTGTACACTTAGTTACACTTTGTATTTCATCCGGTTAGTTTCTTATTTTCACATTTCCTCCCAAATAACAGACACACTTTACTCAAAAACTTAGACTCTGACATGACGTTAATTGTACG
This sequence comes from Apostichopus parvimensis, assembly GCA_000934455.1. NCBI lineage: Eukaryota > Metazoa > Echinodermata > Holothuroidea > Aspidochirotida > Stichopodidae > Apostichopus > Apostichopus parvimensis. The sequence continues at coordinate 70,694 of KN884494.1, forward strand.
CTAGCTGATTTATGACCTCAATGACGACCTTTTTTTAAAGATGTGTTAGCAGCCTCCTTGTCTTAAATATCTCGTCAGTATCGATAAACGTAGACTGAGATCCCTTACACGATGAAAGTTTCTTCAAAATAATCACATTTACAACAAATAATCCTGGGTTTTCTGCTGCTTTCTGTTTTTTTTTTATAACCCTTCACTTAAACACAAATAAATACAACAGACGTTAAAGCACTTAAGACGTCTCGTAAAATCTTACGGCCACAGAAAGAAGGACGAGTTCTTTCTGTGTATTTGTAAACCGCTAGGCCTCACAGCAGCCAAACATATACATGACATATAAAGGCAATTATGAAGTATACCTTAATATCTATTTCTCAGCTCTGACACAGACAACAGGAATACTTCCAAGGCTCACTTTGTTACATTCATTGTGACTCTTTCTTACACCCCGCCCCGCCCCTCGCCACACCCCCCCCCTTCCAGCAACCCTCCACTTCAACGAACACAGCAAAATACTTTTTTCGGTAGTTAGTTTCAAAGTAGTAACCACTGAAACATAATAAGAATGATGAAGTTTGACTGCAAAGTCTGTCTTTTGAAAGTACTTGGCTTAAGGGTGTGAAGACTCGCACAAAAATAAATGTCTAATGCCGGTAATCTGACCTAGTTTCGAATGAGGTGTAACATAAGTGTTAGACACCACCATTGATCCCAGAAAATACACACACAAAGCTTGCTACCGTCGGTAATTATACACTAGTGTACAGTCAGTACATACAGCTACGGTCAATACCCACAGCACAGCATACATAGCAGCGATGGACATCTCAGGTCTAGATAAAAGATAACAAGGTATCATGTTTCATTACTGTCTGCATTTTGTAGCGACAAGAAGAAAACTTCACTTGCAAGCAACGGAAAGTTAACTTTTTCAGAGCGCAGCACGCTGTTTGGGGCGAGTCTTCAATGCCTTTAATGGATATATTGCCAGTGTTGTAGATTCCAACAGATATGAGGGAAAACTCTCAGACACGTTGGAGGGGTAGAACGAAAACCTTTCATGGTGACTGACCAGTACGGAGCAGTCGCTTCGGGTTAGCACGGCTAAGACCACTTACTACCAGTTCACTCTGAGGAGACAGGTAAGCAAGGGATCGGAGTAAATTTTTGGTTTGGTATACTTGATGAGGCTTATCCATGATTTTAATTCTATTCCTTTGTAAGAGAATGAAGAAGAGTAGAGAGAGGGGAAGGTGGGGGGGGGGAGATCTTAATCAATGGAGATGAAGAGGATGACAGATGAGTGACCGAGGGAGGGGGGTGGGGGGGTGGGGGGAAGGGTGACTTAGCTGAAAAGAGAATGAGAAAAAAACAGGAAATATAGTACGAACGGGGAGGGAAGAAAGTTCTGAGCGATATTAAACTCTGACTAGAAATATGCCAGGGATGACAGTTTTAATCTGCGTCCGCATCTCTTGTTTAATGTACTATATAGGTCAGTTGCACTCCCCGACATGCACTCAAGCCATAAACTGAAACAAACCGCCCCGTTTCTAGTTCAGTTCTGGCCTTGTTTTTTGCTTTCTTTCAAACTCAGGCCGAAAGGTTCTATTGATCAACACCTTTTGTCAAGTGTGTTTTGTTGACTTAGTTTCCAAACCGCAGGCATTGCACTAAGTGGCAACAGTTCTCAATTTTTTTTTTTTGATATATAGGAGAGCGAGAGGGTGGGATATGAGAAGTTAACAGTTTAGATCTATATAGTCCGTAAAAGATAGGAGAAAGTAAAAGTTTTAACTTTACGGAGTATCTCAATCTGTCCGAGAAACAAATAACTAATAACTCCCATTCGTGTTATACTTTTCAAGTTTTAGTTATAATATGTAGAGTTGATGGATTTGATGTATCTTAATTGCAAAATTCTTTAGCTATGGGCAGTCTACATACAATAAATGATACAGTCTTTTGTAGAAACACGCACGGCTAGTCTGAGTGTAGACAGGTATTATGCAGTTAATTACCGGCTGTAAGAAGAGGCAGATACATGAATGAAGGATACCATGTCAGCCAACTGTGGAAATTTAATATGTTACACTGTTATAAAAACAAAGTGCTAATGAAAAAAGAAGGAATTTTTCTTTTATTTTTTAGTTCTTTTATATTCTGTTTTCTTTAAGTTTGATTATACATTAGATTCTCTTTCCCCATTAAGGAACAGTTACAGCACATTTTCATAGGACACAGTTGGTTATGGTTCAGTTTGACCTAGTGACCCCATTCTCACCACCAACTCACCCTTCCCCGCCCCGCTCACCTCTCCCCCCCCAAAAAAACCCCCTCCATCTCCAGATTCACTCATTGAACTAGTATAAAAGTAATAAAGGCATATCAAACTAATTTTGTTTAAATTTAAAAACAATTAATTAACTAGTTCTTAAAGCTGATGAAGGCTTAACTTCATTAACTGGATCGGTCATTATGGAGTTACATGATTTTTCACTTCATCTATATAATGAAAACGAAAGGCTGGTTACCCACGGTCAAGATACACGAATATCTTGACAGCTCTACAGAGTACACAACTTAAAGACACTTAGGTTGGTAGAATGAGGAGGTGGGTTGACCGGAGGTGACCGGTCAACCGGGAAGGTCAGTTTCGGTGGTTACCTAGTCACTCTAGATCGAAGGGAGAATTTGTTGTGAGGAGACAGGTAAGCGAGGTGCCAGGTAATTAATAAACACTTTCTAAGCGAATGCTTTGGATCCTTCATGAATTAGCTGAGAGTTAATTGTTGTTCACCAGGGTATGTTATTTCGATGTATATTGTTACCTGTAAAAAGTGCAACTACCCATTAAAATTAATCCCGG
>KN884495.1:6770-22291 GCA_000934455.1 Apostichopus parvimensis
AAATTTACACAGCTTGCATAGATTCAGAGTGAACATCTTTTAAGGTAACGACCAAGGAGAGATTATGAGCTAATGTTTCCAAGAGGAATTCCTCACATCTGTGATGTGTAGGGACTTTTGACTTTTTCAGTGGCTAAATGGGGTGAGATCTTAGGAGACTTAATATTTCAAGAACTCCACATATCTGTGATAGGCAGATTTATTCACTTAAATTGTTTGATTAAAAGTTTCCATTGCTACCATAACAGTGATATCCCCCACTCACAATTGAAGTAATCCAATAACAAGTTAAACGTTTCATCCCAACACTACAGTATGCAGTATTTCTTTTCATTCTGCAATTAGCTGGTTTTTATTGAGTCTAAGTAGTAGATCAATGCAACACATGTTACCATTTATTCTACACATATGTTTTAATACAAATGTTTTCATGTGTGTTGTGAAATTATCACAGTACAAAAACCTGACAGTATTGCTTTGTGCTCCAAGCTGTAATACAGTACTTGCATACTTGGAGACACAACTCACCACACACTTAAGACACAATTAAGGGACTTCCATTGCAATAGAGCATACTTTAGTATGTGTAGCAGGCTAGGAGGCTGTATCAAGGGTAAACAAAATTAGGCCTAAAGATACCAATCAGCCAATCAAACCAATCTATATCGCCTCAACTATCAGCATGCTTGAGGAGGATGAAGAACATTCAAGTACTGCAGCAAGTAATCTACCTAACGAATCAACACAACATGCATGTATAATTAGACTTGGAGAAAGCAAAATTATCAAATGTTTAACGACTCTGAAGCAATACAATGAAATATTTCTTTGAAATATTCCAGTTTGATAAATCCAATTGAAATATTCCAATGAAATAAAACCATTCACAAATGTTTAAAAGAAGTCCTGTACTGACAGAAATGCATGTTAAGTTTAACAGACATGATAGACTAGGAGAGGGGGGAGCTTACCTTTTCTGGGTAGTTCCATCAATAAGCTCCTCTATTTTATCCTCTAAATCATTCTGTTCACTGTTGTCATCTTCCTCATCCAAACCTAGTTTAGCAGCAGCTAGAGATTAGATGAATGGAATTGAAAGGAATGAACCATGCAGCAGTACTCATCACTAATTATAAAGATGTTCATAAAAGCTACCCATCAGGAGCTAATGCAGTGAATGATAATTTATCCGGCATTGCATCCCATCGCAGAATGCTATGCCAAATGGCCAACTTTGCTGTACGAGTGCAAAAGATGCATAGTAGTTCTTTGTACACAGAACCAAAGTATTTTTTAAAACAGACAAAGTTCACAGCCTTCAAAATGTTGATACTAATTTATTCCTTGTAATGCTATGCAAGTATTGCATCACAACTGCTATACAAAAATAGTCAAATAGCTATATCTTCAAGTCCCAAGATGTTTCACAGTCTGTTTTGAACACAGAAACCATATTAACCACTTTTAAACTGCTTTGTACACAGAGTATGAGCATTAAACTATTCATTCAATACAGAGTCTCTCCAGCACAGACAAAATTATCCTTTGCCTAAGGGACAAACGGGAATTTCAAGGGCCAATTTTTAAGGATTTGCATTTTGGTTGTCCTAACAGCAAGTAGGTTGTCCCAAAATAAGTTTCAGAGTTATTGCAATGTAAACTTTTTCGTGTTTGACCCCATCACCTCATTAATATTCATAAGGTCAGCACCAAAAGAGATAGGGCACACCTTCTCACTATAAAACATCAACATAACAAGTATGACAGATATCCGTCACTCCGATGTTGAGTTATAGCGGACCCAAGCAAGTGTCACAGACACACACACAAACACACACACATACACATTGCCGACCTGACTGCATAGGTTCCTTTGCTTCCAGGAAGGACCCCAAAACCAATATGTACAACACTGTAAAAGAGATGTAGGTTTGGTGAATGGAACACCAGCTTCGGGGACGATACCAATAGATCATTTATCATTCCTCAGCTGATTTTGGTCATCCGAATAGACATTTGGTCATCTCAAACAACCAGACAACCATTAAAAATTTGCCCTGCTTACCGACGGAACTTTTGGAAAACCAGCTGATGAACAAATGTCTTCAATATAATACAATTACAAAGATTATATGCTATCCTCAGGGATGTAAATGAATTTATTTTTTGGGCTCACCTTCCTCAATACTGTCCAATTCAGATAAGTGGCTACTGGTCACACTTGCAGTTTCAAGGTCAGTATTATCTGCCTCACTCCCTTCATTACTCTTGGGTAATCCTCCTGCAGCCCCTACAGGGCTCAGTTTGCGATCTGAAAAATAGTCGTGATGAATCCAGAAATTTAAGATCAATATAGATACCTCAAGGTTGAATTTGAAATTACCTTTGAATTACAACCCATTACTTCTAGCCTTTCTTCTGTTTACAACATACCTGTACATTTACAATGCAATCAATTCCCCTCCCTCCCCCTCCCCCTTCCCCCAAATCTGAGCAAGCTACAAATTGCTATAAGTTTTTAAAGGAACTCTCCTGTAGGTTCTGTTTTTCCATACTACACCTACCCATTGAGGATTATTAAACTAGATGATTCAATATCCCATACCTACTTTTAGAATGGCAGTAAAATATGCTTGTTGAAGTTTGCCCATGGGTGACTGTTATCTTACTTTCTAGCATATTTGAGAGCAATACTACATGACCATTAATTCCATATAAAGATTCTGTACAAGAAGGAGACATCTTGTCGATGGAACTTGTTACATTTGAATTCTAGAGATTTAGATGAAATGGATAGCAGGCATCTCTGCATTCTCAATATCTGTTTCAAATATCAACAATAGACAATCAATCTCTTTGGTTTTAATTCAAAAGGCAGGCAATCCCGCCAATTCATGTCTATTGTATTGTATTGTTCAACAAGGCAATTTGATGTGAAAGTATATTCTCACTAAACACAATGTTGATTTTCTCTACTTTCCTCACACAGGTAAATACATGTAAGATAGCGATTTTCTGATCTCAAGCTGGAAACAGTTTTACAGATCAATTTTTGCAAGAAGATTAGCAAATAAGATAGGGAAACCATGGGATTGCCTTGACAACAAGGAAACTTCATGTGAAACCGGGAGAGTACAATACATGTATATTTGAAACATGAAAAATTTTAGTACGTTACTTGGCAAAGTGAGTTTCAGATGCATTTCTTTCTTTTAAGTTGATTGCACCATATGAAGGTGATTAAATAGGTAGGCTACTTGTGCCTAAACACAGACACAGGGATGTACTCACAATGGGCAGTTTTGAATGCTGCCCAGCCCAGCACAATGCATTAAACATTTCTGCCCGGCACAATTTTTGATGATTAATTTACAAATGTTATCATATTTACCAAAATAGCTCTGGTGAATACTTAGCATGGAAGTTAGTTCCAGAATAAGAAAAAGACAGCATCATTTGCCATCTAAGCATATTTTCATTTGCAAAACTTTTCCAAAGTGGGAGGGGATATCCCTTAGACCCCTCCCCCAGGACATGGATCACACAACAGCACAAACCCGCCCGGCACTCAAATATTCCTGAGCACATCCCTGCAGACTATCATTTGGAATATATTTCAAACTTTTTTTTCCAACATTAGTAAAATATTGACATGTTTGAAACACACTGCAACAGATACATAGCAAAAGATACAAAGATTGTAAGACTGAGTCAAGTTACAAATACAACTAAGTTGCCAGTGTGCTGACTGCACCATGGCATACCACTAATATACTAGGTATTATTATGCAACCTAACTAATATTAAACAAAATATTTATCTTTCCGATGAATGACCAGTCGCTAACAAGTGTTGTAATCTGTGCTGTAGGTAGACTGATGGCTACGAACTGTCGCCGGTTCATGTCAGTACCTAACAACATATGCCACACGAGAAAAGTATTAACATTGTATTACCGTTATTATATAGTAACGAATGTATTATGTACTGTTCCTTATGCAGTTATCAGTGTAGCCTACGGTAATTAGGCCTATGCCAATAGCAAGTAATATCTGCGGGAAGAAAATTCTCACTAGACTTCTTCTGCCTCTTTTTCGGCATCTTCTGTTCGACTGAATCCCCCTGAAATGAATAACTTTCAAGAAGCTAGAATATTTCGTATAGTTCTTGGTAGCTTATCAGAAAAATCTGAAATATTTAAACACATGGGTGAAGTTAGCGGGATTCTCACGGTTGACATGATTGCCGAATACTGTGTAATCAGCAATTGGCAATTACATCTACATACATACTTGTACTCACGTACACATGGACATATGTGTAGTGCGCAAGTGTGCATGTGTCATATCGTACCCATGGCATATGACAACATTTACTATAAATGACGTCATGACTCATGTCTATGGCAAGCCAAATACCCAAATAATAATAATATTTAATTAGATATTCTAGGTTTTCGGTCGAAAAACCTGGATTACCGATCGACAAACCAGGAACATCTACCGATAACCCAGGTTTATCACTGGAAAAACCAGGTTTTTGCCGATGTCCCAAGTATTTCATGAGAAAATTCAAGTATATCGGCGATAAATTTGGATAAATTGGACACACCCATCCCCAGAAAACTGTGCATTTCTCTCAGATGAAGAAAAGTGTCTCACAATTTTTTTGACCCTTCACCTTAAAAGAAGCATCATAGCCCCAAATGCTGGAACCTTTTGTATCTTCAAATTGTGTAATGGTATGGAGGATCCTAATCTATCATAATGAAAGATGAGGTTCTTCCCTATCTTATATGTAATATGTTATTTATGTTGTTGTAAAATGCACCAACTTGCATTGCATTGGAGAGGGGAAATCACGATGCTAAGAATAGTGGGATACCTGATGAATTTGGTAATGGGTCTGCTTTCATAGGATCCAAGTATAGTCCCCTAGTCAAGTACAGTCTGTCCTGGCTTGGCTATGTGGAATTTTTCACACACTGATTCAACCTAGATATAAAAATATAACAAAAATCCACATCTCTTAAATCTTACTGCATTTGACATTTCACTATCTCTTCTTGGACTCTACTCTTTACGAGTGTCTTTTCAAATTGACCAATCTATGGTGACCCCTTCTGCCCCAAACCTGCAAATCATAGAAGACAAAAGAAAACAGCGGAAAATATTTATTTTTCATGAGTGTATTTATACATTCCAAGCAACTAGTATTCACTTGAGATACAGTTTCTAATACAAACACACTCCTATTTCATTCCCAAGTTCAGTACTGGTTGATACCCGGGAAACCCAGCAAACTTGCTTCATTTCAAGTCAATTTTGTTTTGATTTTTTAATATTAAATATTTGATGCATGCATCATGCATATTAGAAAACATTTTAATATTTACCTGTTTATTAGTTATGCACTTACAGGAAGTTTTAAAAAATTACACCCCCCCCCCTTTTTCATTAATATGCTTTTAATGTTAACAGTGTTATCTGGCCCAAAAACAAAATTTACTTCAACAAGCATATTGATGTGACTGATTAGGAAATGTATTAAACGCAACATGAAGTTCCAATTTGACCTTTCTTATTTCTAGGTACACAATTCTCATTTCTCATGTCTTTGGATATTTTCATGCCTCGATTATCTGTTTTTGCTGAGGTATATATTTTTCACTTCTAGATTTTACATATATATAAAGGTCATCTGTACTACCCCCCACAAATTCTCGTATAAATAAAAATGTATTTTACTAACAGATCTAATCCTCCAACTATTTACTACAAGGCATTGTGGAAGGTCTAAGATGATGATTAAATATCTCCATGAATAAAAAAGGCTATATCTGGGGGTTTGTTCGAATGTTTAAGGCGGAAGACCAGCCTTTACTGTCTTGTCAGTTTTGTGGTAATTAAGATAAACCATGGAAGTAATACCTCCATCAATGAGCCTTTAAAAGGAGAAGAAAAATGGGTAATATTTTGACATGCATGAAACGACAAAAATTCATGTAAATGCACCAAACTCAAAACAGAAGCATCTTTATAACGACGATATGATAATCTTCTGAGGGGCTAAACGAGTCACACCTTTTTAAGGGAGGGTATGGAACAAGTCTTATGGCAGCTCAGTCCAAGTATACAGAACATTTTGCTTCTTAAAAAATGACGTACACAAGAAAATATCATCTCGACACTGCAAAGACTAAAACAGAGGTCCTTCACCCACCATATTTAGAGAGCCAAACTTGCTGAGTTCTCAAAAGGGACTGTCAGCCCTTTTGACAGGGACTGACAGGGGCTGACTTAGACCCTCATAGTGATTCCCAACTATTCAGCTTCTTTTGATGGCAGCAGTTCACTACTTGTTTAAGTTTGGTCATGACTGTCTGGCATGATGTTTGGGCAATAAATGCTTACCTTTAAATGTAAACAGAGAATGAAAAGCTCTTGGCAGAGAAGACTTTTTGGTGGGTGTGAAAAGTCTCAAAATGCCACCTATATGTAGCATCATTGCTCAAAGAAGTTTTCAGTTTTTTTTTCTTATGGAGCCAAATATTTGCTCATATCTTCCTTTATAATGAAAATAACATAAGGAATGACACTTCTTCTTCTTACAAATACTTCAAACAAAACCAGGTCTTCAAATATCTGGAAAAAAAACTTGTTTTAATATATTTCCAGATATTTCAGATAACTTAAAAATGTCCATTCAAATAGGATTGCGATGAAATGAACAAACCGCACACACACAGAACAAAAGATACAAAATGACTTTCTACTCCGACTACACCACTTTCATCAAATCAAAAACAATTTCTAGAAATCTTACAGCTGTATTAATCTCCATGAAAGTTTGTTTATTTTTAACTTTGCACATTTTTTTTTTTTTGTCGCTTTACACACGTAGAATGATTATAACAAAATATATTAGGTTGTACATTTGTATACCAGCTAAGCTCTTTCAAAAAAAACCATACAGACAGAAAAAATATGAACATAAAGAGTACAGAAATTTTGACTGTTCGTAAATCCAAGAAGAGCAACACAGGAAGAAAAAAAAAAGGAAAGAAGAAAAGAAAATAATAATTTTTTTACAACATATTGCTACTTCTTAATAATTTCTCAAATGTTTACATTTTTTGCAAAGTACAAAACAAAACCAAAAAAAATTGGGAAGGTTTATTCACAGTTTTCCAAAGTAAAGTTATTTATAATTAATATTTGCAAAAAGGAACAAAACATGAACAAGATGCACATACACATCATGCTATGATAACAAGAAAAGAAATTTTATTAAAAGACCTTAGGGTTGGCAAACTCTCAGCAAGCAAAAACTGCCTTCAAAACTGGATTCGAGGTGGGGTGGGGAGAATAATCACATATTTAGAACCACTACAAGAAGTTTCTTAATCATTCCTACAGTGGAAAATAAAACAAATGCCAAATGTGGCCTTTTGTTTTTGCCAATATAAATTAAATATTAAAGCAATGCATTAAGCTAGACTACCTTATCCCAAAATGTAATGTCCCTAGATGAGATTCGAACAAGTAAATTTTGAAAGTATGAGATATTAAATTTGAATAACAAAGCAGTTTGAAGGAGGTTTTATTTCTGGTTGATACATCATCGTGGTATGTCAAGCTCAACACAAAGAAGGACAACAATTCTAACGGGACATCCGAAAATGTGCTGAATTGTCGGGGGAAATGAAAAAAAATAGCAAAAATAGACAAAAGGTTTTAGATGCATGCAGCATATCAGCATGGCAAAGTTATCACCAATGGTTAGGTTTCACTGTTAGGATTTATTGCTGGTTCATATCAGAGATTCTAATAGAGAAAAAAATATATATATATATCTAGCATGGTAAACTTATCTAGAAGTTTATATAGGCTTTTATCTATCACAGAGAACAACAGAGACCAGTTAAAGTTTGGTGGAATATGCTTTTGTTACTTATAAAGGACCAAGACAGAGAGAAAGCGGCCCAGCAGGGGATGGGTGGGGGGGTGGGGGTTATGGAGAGGGAGGAAGATAGAGAGAGCATGGGACACTCAAATATCAAATCCAAATCAAATTTTGCAGATAGGTAAAATGATCCCTGATAAACCTACAATATCAAATAACCCCTTCTTTTTTTTCTTCTCAAAATGGATTGTGCTGTGCAGACAGCCTGACACACGTGAGGCAGAAAACAGTAATACGGATGTTAAGACCTTACAAGGGAAGATTTAAGAAACTTTAACAAGTTCTGCTTTTGCAAGAAAGTGTGATGTGATTCCGAGAGTGATAGTGAAGGTTCTCAGCAACTTTATACTCATAGGAAAATAGTACTTTATATTATTTTGTTCTACCTAAGAAAGAAATTGCCCATTTGAGACAAACAGCTTTTCATGGTAATAAACTCCTACATTGTACTTAATAACGTAACAAAAGTTTATGATACAGGAACAACTTCTACAGTTTGACTGAATAAACGTTAATGCCAGAATTTTTTAGCCCAGAAATGGAAGCTTTCCAGGCGGGGGGGGGGGGGGTTGGTTTTGACCGCAACTGCACAGACAACTGACACACAACGTCAAAACGTTTTTTGGTACGTTAAGACATGAACTGTCAAATTGATATGGAGAGCCAAAAACACCTTCTAAATCAGATGAAAAAATCAAATGAAGCAATCGGTAGGATTTAATCAAATAAAACTTAGAGACGATGATAGAGAGAGAAAACAAGATCAGTTAGAAAGTCGATGCTCCATAAATGATTCATTGCCCGAATGAAAAAAAAGCTTCACAACTTGTTTAGCTAAGAAAAACTACAGCATGAACTGTGGGACATAGGGAGTTAAAAACCTGTCTTTGTACTGACACATTCTTAGGATGAGGTACAAACAGAACCGTCACAAACTAGTCAGATATTGAATGACACAGAGTCTTTTCACTGTGACAAAGCAACCTACACTCACTCCTTTACATTGATGAGGTACATTACAAAACTCCCTAAACATAGTCACATAAACTAGTAACATGATGCCTTTTCCTGGAGCTGTAGTGCTGTAGTGTGTTTTAAATCATCTCTTTGCTAGGACTGATATATTTTTTAACAACCTGGGAAACTAACTAAGATGAGCAAAGTATTTTATCTCTGCGTGGTGTGTTGAGTCTTCACACCTCTGTGGAGTGTATGGGAACTAAAGCAACGTCAGAAATCTGACAGGTCGGTGTGAATGCAAAGTACGTGCAGCTTTGTAGCGTGGCATCAGGCATATTGCTACCACTTTTACGAAACAACATTAAATAAAAAGTGGAAATTCCAATCCGTGGGCAAAGCATGATATCTCTTTTGATTTTGATATTTGAAGGAATTTCTTGGGAACACTGCCATCCTTTTTAGATTGAACACATTTCAAGAACCAGCAAGTGAACAAGCCTTCAAGGTCTCCGAGTGGGGTACAATGGTGGCCGTTTGACGAGTTCCTGCGATTCAGCTAATGGAAGAGTTACCACCAGGTAAGCTTGGCAAGCATAAATCAAAATCAAAACATCAAAATCGACCCTAATACTGACTATACATCCTCATTCACTATCAACTTGCATAGCTTTAACAAATTCATCACTCATTTCTCTTCATAACCATTTCAAGGTGTTGAAATCGAGTGAGATCTTATTGACTAGAGAAGCCTTTTCAAGGCTATGAAAATTTGGAAGCACCTTTTTGCGCTGAATTTGCAACCATCCCGTTTTTCTTTCTTTTCTTTGTTTGGTATCATTCATGGCTAGAAGAAAAACCAAAAACCTTTCTACCATTGCAGGAACTTCACAATTCTCCATTCTACATCGTTTTCTACAGGAAAACATCATCGTCTGACTTTCAAAAACACAGATTTTAAAGTTTTCATAGTTGCATAAGAGAACGATCAGTTTGTCATTTGATCAGATGATATGACAAAGTCATGATTTATTTCTTGATAGTGTCAAGAATATGCAGCAAAAGTGGAAACCTTAATTTCAAATATTTAAACCATTGTTGTCGGTGGTTGGTGTTTTACCAACCTTAATCCTGGCTACATCAACATATATACCATATATGAACAACTTTATATGCAATGTTTTACATTCCGGTTACCCACACTCAGATAAAACCTAGTTGTACTGTCACTACTGCACGTTTGTCAACTGAACTAGTCCTGTACCAGGAACGAAAATGAAATTCGAGACAAGGTCAGTCAACTTTGACCTCCTTGGACACCTCAAGAAAATGTCACAGATACCAGCACAAAGGCATGTTACTACACAAAATATTGGAGACTCACTACAGACTGAACGAGGTGCCTAAAAATGCCAATAAATAATCTATTACAGGCATAACACACTTTAACATCCACTGACCAAATCCCCATCCACCCCCCCCTCCCCCTGCCCTTCATCTTAACTGACCCAGGCAAGTAAGAAAACAAATTCTTGATAAATGGAAAACTTGAACATTCCATTTTAAGCTTTGGTGTCCAAACATTTGGGGAAAACTCCTCAAAACTTAGTACGAAACTTCTGATTATTTCACCAAAACATGTCAAAGAAATAGGAAAAGTTACCCACTAAATATTATAAGGAAGAGAAGAAAACAAAATTAGGAGGTATCTTAATTTAGGAAAGTAATTTACAATAGAATGAAACCTTGAGTATCTGATTAGGGATTACAAAAATTTGTCCATAGCGTTTGGGGAGTGATCCCTGCTTAATACCTTAAAGCGGGATCAGGAGGATCTAATTAGTCTTGAGGAGAATGTTAATCCTGTTGATAATCCATAGGATCAAGACCTTACACATCCCAGTCAAGGGATAATGATCACTAACCAAACCTTGAGAATTGAACAATCTTCCAAAATTAATAATGGCTCTAATTCACTATAACAAGAGAGGGGGATGTATATTTTATTTAATCCCGCATAGTTTGTGATCACCGATGGCAAATCTTTACTTATGATCCGCTTAACATCCGACAATGTAGTACAATCACTTAATAGTAACCCCTGGGATCGCATCCGAGATACTACCTCGTCGAACGTAGTCCGTGATCTGATATTGCCTTTGTCAAATGCGAGGCGAACCCATCTGATCTGATTTTCTCCGATCTCATTTTGATTTCTTCTGGTTAAAAATATTTGGAGCTTGATGGCGGATGTGGTCTTCCTACTCGGAATTATGTTGTCATGGTTACAGCATCCTCTTACTTCCAATCGACGGGGACCATTTTTATCCCGTCCTAGTGTCCATGACAGGTCCTGACAGCCAAGTGGTATCACACCCACCACACCAAGGCATGGCGTATGAGTCACTGTAAGAGAATGAGTCCCTACAGGACTGGAGGGTTCCCACATGACGTGGTTGTACTTCATAGTCATCACCGTACAAATATATATATGTCGCTACGTGGTTCATTCCGCAGTCCATAACGCTAGTAGGTTCTGTAGCAGAGCTGCAGTAATGGCTATGATGATCACCACAACAGGAAGTTGACTGACCTGTTCAAACAGAAAATATAAATAATAATCAAATAAACTGTTCAACTGTCTCTGTCTCCAAAAAAACTGTGTAAATGGTCTCTTTGTGTATATGTATTGCAATACCAGGGATGAGAACCCAGACACGGGGAACGGTGAAACCTGTCCCCTCTCCCATGTTTTTGGGGCGGCACTACTTGATTTGTATCATCACAATTACATATATGTTTTTCATGATGGTTCGCTCCCTTGCATTCCGTACTTTATAACAATGATTACTAATGCACCCATAATTCCTTGATCAATTTTTGATATCTGCCAATATCTGCCTACTCTTTCCCTCTCACCTCCCCACCCCCCCCCCACCCGCCCCCTCCACCCTTTCCAATTTTCTACATTTTACTTTAATTTTTAAAATAAGTACTATTAATGGATCAGACAACAGGGTTTGATTTTTAATAATCAAATCCAGTAAGACACTACCTTTCATGAGTGACAGCCACTTGAAATGTCAAAGGAATATACAATAACGATGTCAAATTCCACAGTACTGATATGTTAATGACTACCACTTAAAAACGCTACGGCCACATAAAAATATATCATCGCTTTCCTTTCCTCCATCAGGATTTTCCCGAAACATTATTAGCACGATCCGCGAATCCCTTAATGAGTAGAGATATCCCGATCAAGGCAGTCTGTTAATTGTCTACTACTTACTGGTATGCCAGCTATTGTTTCGGTGCCGTCCACCTCTTGTAAACGTTTAAGTTCCCTCTGAAGTCTGTCCTTCTCTGCCTCTTGTTCCCTGCTAGTGGATATCAATCTCTCCACCTCCTCGTGAGACTTTGAAAGCTGTTGACATCGAGTTCAAACAACAAAGGAATTAATAAACACAATATATGGAAATGAGCGACATTGGCAGACAACCTCAAGGATTTTGTTGACTCAAAGAATGCTAATCAACAAAGTGTGTATTGACACTTGAATAAATCCGTGACATTTTGCTTTGATTAACATCAAGCAGCACAACATGCACAGTTTGGTTAAACATGATTTCATATGATTGAGTAAAAAAGAAAAACCTCCAGGATTCACACACCCAATGAATGGTAATTAACACATCAGCAAAACAATAACTTTCAGCTCCGAAACACTCGAGGCAGCAATTAGTGAAAATAGTTTGGTTAAACTTGACTACAAATGATCAAGCCTTTTTGACAACCTCCATTTTTGTCCACCGAATGAATGAAAAATCGACAGATAAGTAAGAAAATACATTCCACAGCTTGAATGAAGGATTGTGGCAAGAAAATAAATTGCACTCACCACCTAAGGCTATACTTAGGTAATAATTAATGCTTCAATAAATGTGAAGGTTTTCTTGGCATATCACAAATGGTACCATTGCTAGCTAAGAATGTTATAGTACTTGACAACAAGTTTTCTATAACAATATATATATGTAAATGTTCATCACCCAGTTGGGATGATTTATTTTACTGTACAGGACTTGCAAGACACCCTCCATATAAATCATAGAGACAGTGTGAGCAGTATGAATATCCTATCTGTATTAGATAAATGTTTGGAACTATTTATACTTCTCAATACAAGGACTCTGAAGCAAGACATGAACATACCACACACAGTGGTAATAAACATTCACATAAAATTGTCCCCGCCACCCCCCCCCCCACACTCCCTCAACTGGTTGATACTTTATAACAAGTTAAAAGCCTACATTGTTAGATGCACAGCAGAGATAACCCAGATAAGACGGAGCTTACCTCTGATTTAAGGCGTGCTCCTTGCTTGCCCTCTGGTGATGCTTTTACTCCTACATCACGTAACCTGTCTCTTAACTTAGCCAAATCCTCACTCAGTCTGTCCTCAGGCTCTCTTGACCTATGACGAGAAACGAAAAAGTACATGCTTTATATCAAGATGGCTGTCATATTTTATGCCCCCCCCTCCCAATCCAAATCCTCTCGGAGGATCCTGGTTCGTGAGCCTCAAAATTTGCAGACAACTGTCTTAGAGCGAGGGTTATCCAAATAAGTCTGTACATTTCATATCATGGTCAGAATGACTCCAAAACTTGACAAACAAACTCAAAATAACAGCTTTAAAAGCAATCATGAAACTGAGGAAGATATTTACCCATCTTGGTCGGCATCCTTCTGAAGGTCAGATAAATCTAAGAGAAAGAGAAAAAGACACATCTTAACATTAGCCTTGAAGAGAAAGGGTTCTGAAGTCGCCGTAAAGTAATTTCGATTTGAAGTTTTGTTCTCAAACTGTCCCTCTAAACATAAAAGTTACTCTACAACCCAAAAACAATGAAAAATCTCATTTCTGTTTTACACTCACCAGAAGACGAATCGTGTTTATCAGGGAAGTGGTTTGTTGACGGCTTCGAACTAGTAGTGACTGTGAAAGGTAAAAACATAATCGTAAACTTAGTGACCCAGACCACAAGTACTGGCATTTAGTGCTAGCCCATTTCCAGACCACAAGTACTAGCATTTAGTGTAAGCCCATTTCCAGACCACAAGTACTGGCATTTAGTGGGAGCCCATTTCCAGACCACAAGTACTAGCATTTAGTGCCAGTTCATTTCAAGACCACAAGTACTGGCATTTAGTGCGAGCCCATTTCCAGACCACAAGTACTAGCATTTAGTGCGAGCCCATTTCCAGACCACAAGTACTGGTTAGTGCGAGCCCACTACATTTTATGTCTATGTTATACAGAATAGTTCCAACAGCTATAACTAGATCTACTATCCAGCATTTACTGATCAAAATGCAAGCCATACCATAGGCGACAGCTGGCCGTTTGTTCCCACAGGTCAATCTAGTCCACCCCCTGCTCACCCTCCCCCCCCCACCCACTCTTACCCCCTTCCTTTCAACCACAGAATAAACTACCTGATCTTCTCTGTTGTAGTGTCTGTTCTTCTTTCACGGCGATCACAGGTTCAATCTCAGCGATTCTTTTCGTCATCTTATCGGACTCGTTCTCCTTCTTCTGCCCCTTCCGGAGGTCAGAATCTTTACGAAAGACGGATTGCCGTTTCACCTTTTTCTCTGCTTCGTTCCTTAAAAATTTCTCCCTTTCCAAATCTTTCTGCAGTTTCAAATTGAGCTCTGGAGGGACAGAGGTAAAAACAAAAAAAATAATTGATTTGCATAATGGTAAAAGAAATCTACCGATTCTCCAATTTCTATGACAAGTGGGATGTATAAATATATATCTCGGAGCAAAACTTGATGAATGTCAAAAAGCCTGCAATAATGCAGTAGTTAAAACTAATAGCTTCTTCCATATAACTGAAAACCAAGCTACAAGTTTAATCAAGAAAAGGAACATATATATCTAGGAGCAAAACTTTATTTCAACTTGCCTGCAATAATGCAGTTGTTACAACTAATTGCTTCTTCCATACGACTGAAAACCAAGCTACGATTTTAATCGAGAAATGAGACATATAATTCATCTATTGCATCTTAAACTAGTCAAAGTTGGCCATACCTTTAAGTTTCTCTAATTCTCTTTCATTGCTCTTGGCAGTTTTCTGAGATTTCGTTTGTGTTTCTGCAACAATGAAATTGATACATGGCGTTTAATATCATATCATACACGCACACAAAAATCAGCATTTTTCTCCACTTTAATCTATGCAGAGAAGTCACAGACACATTTCCTGTGAACTTTCTTTCTGTAAATCTTTCGTTACTTAAATCCAACAGAATGGAAGAAATGGGAATAGCTTGTAGGAAACACCACCACCAGAATTGTTAAATCAAACAGACATTGTCATAGATGAAAAAGAGGATAGAGCAGCAGAAAAGCTAAGATAAAGAAGTCTGCTTCTACAGATCATGCATAATAAAAGACATAAGAAGATGGTGGTGGCAGTGGGGTGGTTGGGGGTGGGGGGGTTTGGAAGGGCACGAATGACCACACTGGACATCTGCATCAGAGACACTTGACGTAATAATATGGTCACAATAGAAACAAC
>KN884495.1:27522-42661 GCA_000934455.1 Apostichopus parvimensis
GGAATCTACTAAAGTTGTCCAAAGATACCAGACAAGACTTTGTTACAAATTTGCCAAGTATGATCTATGATCAATTCTGAAAGCGAGGGCAGCATTTCGTACCTTTGTACTGCTTGGTTTCGGTTTGGAGCAGGTGATTCTCGGCTTGCAAGTTCTCCAAGTTCTTTTCGATGATCGCCTTTTCGTCCTTCAGCCTTTGCTGGATTTCTTGCAGCTTACTGATCTCTTCTACGAGGGAAATAAATTAGAAAGATTAAAATAGGTTTCAAGAACGACAAAATCATCTTTTAGAAGGCACAAATAGACATAGCTTGAAAGCTAGGTCATTTAATTTATGACAATCCATAAAAACAAAACAAAAACTAAAAGAGGTATATATTCTATACTAGCTCAGAAAACATCAACATAATTTTGACATACAACATTATGAAAAATAAACTACGTATATCTTGGCACAGCTTGGACTTTGTAGACCTACAGTGATCTTGACTGATAAAACAGAAAACTACAGATAAGTTGTACTTTCCATTTCAGTGTCCTAACAGTAGCTGGTAAACATTATCGTTATGGGTGGCTACATGGCGATGGGAAGAAGAACAGAGTTTTAAAGGGTCGTTTAGTTGTCTGGGATATTAAATATCTTGCCAGGACAGACTGTTTTATTTACAGTAAAAAGCACACAGTCCTATTTTCCTTTATAGAATATTCTTGTCGGACAAGACTTGTTGGACTAAACTTTGCGGTCCAAGAAACATTCAAAGAATATCTTGATCGTCCTGGGAATCGTCCTTCTAAGAAAATGAAAGAGTCTGTCGGCTTTGAAAAGGACGTCCATACTTGTCTTCCTACTCTGCAGAGAGCTGTGGTCTATTTAGGAAAGGCTGGCAAAACAAGGTTTTTGACCAGAATGTTCAATTTTAAAATTAACAATCAAAATATCATTTTGTCCATCTTCAAATCCCAGCGACATACATTTTACACCGATTCGTTAATAAATAATGGCGTAGGGAAGGTTTTTCAACAGAAAGCCAACCAAATTTGTTGTTCAAACTAAGCTGTCAACTATGACATTTTTAAAAGAATGATAATTTATAAGACCATGCTTGCACTGAAGTGCATATATGTATTGTAATATTCACATGCAAACACTTTTCTAAAAGGGTCACGTTAAAAAATGGAACAACGTAAAGAATCCCAATTAAATGCAAAACAAAAACGTGAACATTCGCCGTCATTATTTGTTTCCCTTTTTTATTTTAAAATAGAAGAGTTACAAAGGGGTTTTCAGAGAGAACTGGTATCTTAAAGTCAGCCCTGACATTTAGTTTAAAATGATCCAAATATTTTGTGAGTAAAATCTAAAATGCTTCAGGTGGTAGACTTGGAAGGATGGTAGAACTATGAGGGCAAAAAAAAACCTGAAGTTTCAAATCGTTGATTTTTCAAAGACTTATCAGCTATTGTTTAGAAGCCCTGTAAGATATTGGGGGGGGGGGGGGGAAGGGGGGGGTTACTCCTTGAGTTATCATGAAAACATTTTGGAAAGCTGAAACTTCCCCAGATTTGGTGTTTTTCTTGTCATTATGGATTACTATTTCCTCCTTGTTCATTGCATACATTGCATAGAATTAAACTGCACCATTAATGCCTTTTGAAACTTTAAACTTTTCTGATATTGTACTCTTTTATTTAACTCATATACGTGTACTCAATTCCCCATCGCCTCAATTGCCCTAGATGTCAAGCCCTGGATCAGGACACAGATGGTGGCAGGCTGGAAGGGGGCTGTTGTCCCTTTGGTGGAGGGGTCACAGCTAAAACATACTACCAACAGTGTTCCAGCCACAGTAGATTGATAGTGCTGTCATTATGTAGTAGAGATAGTTACAGTGAGGAATGAAGTAAATCTCAGTATAGTTGAGTCTAATGTTAGGCTATACAATAATCTACACAAATGCAGTTAACAAGGTTAGTCCATGTCTAAGAGCTATCGACAAGCTTGACGCGGAGATGATGTGACATGCACGTAAATCAAACACACATTATTTATCAAACCACTTCGTTTATACTCCAAACCACTACACATAGTTACGAAATAGACAACTGTGACGAGAAAACAATCTAAAGAGGTTAGTCAGTTTCACTCAGGTCACACAGGTTCATTCCCATGTGTTTAAACAGCATAACATACCATATACAGGAATAACAAGAAATTTGGCTACGTGAGTTAGTACAACAGGCACACATAACATTGAATATGTCCATTAAAAGCACAACTTATGATCAATCACTAATAGCTTGTTAAAGAAAGGAAATTGAGAGAAATTATGAAGTCTTTAACAAACATTTAGACATAAATCGTTCTGCTCATTTGCTGGTTAATTTTCTTTTAATTGTCTGATTAATTGTCTGATTAATTGTCTGATTAATTGTCTTTAATGATAGTCTGTGTAACACATGAAGCTTTGAAAGAACTAACTGCTCATCAAAATGAAGTGTCCAGCTTTGCACATTCACGATTTCAATTTCTGTTTCATTGATGAAATCACAAAATGACATTTTATTTTGATTTTCCCCCTCAAATTTATCAAAAATATTCAACCTTGAAGAAGATGAAATGGAGAATACCTATCCTGTTTTCTATATTATTTTTATGAACAATGCTAAAATCTTAATTGCCAACTGTACACAATAAAGCAACCATTGATTATACTTTCTTGATTCCAGGTATTTTTGTCCATAAGTCAGGGAAAGGTACAGTACGATGGAGATACCATGCAATGGTACAATGCTTGCAGAAAGTCAGAAACTGTGCTATTGTTATGCCATGTAAGCATTCGTGGCAACATGTGTATGTCCTACCATATCACATTTACACATATGACTCATACTGCACAATGCCAAAAAAGTAATTTTCCCCCACCCTTCCACTTCCCCCATTCTCCCCTTCCTCCCATTCACCCCTTCCCTTCCCCCATTCTCCCCCTTCCCTTCTCCCATTCTCCCCTTCCCTCCCCCCATTCTACCCCTTTCCTCCCCATTCTACCCCTTCCCTCCCTAATTCTCCCCTTCCCTCCCCCATTCTCCCCCTTCCCTTCCCCCGTTCTCCCCTCCCCCATTCTCTCCCTTCCCTCCCCCATTATCCCCCTTCCCCCCATTCTTCCCCTTACCTTCTCCCACATTGACTTATCAACTCACTATCTTTACTCATTCCACAGAAAAGAAATTTGGAAGGATATAAATATGCAAATAAATTGAAACTGCAGAACAATAAGAGATAATAAATTAGGCCTGACTGCAAACAGAAGGGTTAATTAGACCTTGCGAGGGTTGGGAACCACTAACAACCACCAAAACCTGTAGCAATTTAGAGAGAGACAGGTAGATTAATATGTTATGACCAGGAGCCCTACCTGTCACTGTCTACAGCTCCTCATCCACACAGGACAATTTGAAGATCATAAATCGACTCTATCGTCCCCGTAACCCCCCCCCCACCACAAACACACACCGCTCCCCTTCCCCATATGTTTGCAATAACAATAGGCTTCTCCAATTGATTACCTCGACTAATATCTTTTTTATATATATTTTTGTGGGGGGGAAGGAGGGGGTTGTCTTCCTGGCAATGGTTTGCAAGTACAAAAGCATGAAAGATTAACATGAAGCTTCATTCGTGTATACTGAATGTTGCTGAATTTAAAGATGAGTTACATAATGCATGAGAGAGATGAGCTCTAAATGGTAATGGAATTGTCTTTGGCTTACAAACAGTAAAGCAATGTCCACACAATGACTGGACCAAACAATTCAAAACTTTCAATTGCTGATAAGCTCCAGAACAGGCAGATATCACATTATTTAAAAACTAAAAAGACTTGAAATTTTCACAGAAAGACACAGATAATTTAATTGATCAGAGTCTGCTTGATTTTTCTTTCTCTTGGTCTGAAATAAAATTAATAAATGAGCTCCAACGAACCGGGGGGAGAGAAAAAGGGCATTTAAAAAAATGAAGGGTGTGGGGTGGGAGGTCTAGGGTAAGGGAGACTAACCCTTTGTTGTAAATTCAATCGTGGATTTATTCAAAGTCTTAATTAATTTTCATGAGTTGCAGTTAACAAAACTTGTGAAAGCAGGCAAGGTGCAAACAATACCCCTAAAAATGTGTTTCCCTTCACCAAATAAGAGGGCATGGCCAATAACGAATAATAAATTGAGCCTCCAAAGAAAAAAAAAGGTCTGTTACATGTATTGTAATTTAGAAACTCTTATCCCCAATTTCACCATGCAAGATAACCAAAAACCGGAGCAAATCAAGAACTTGCAATGCCGTTTTTTGTTCTATTCTCGTACTAAGTGGAAGAGTAAATAAGCATTCGTGTTTCTATGGGTTAATGAATAGATGGTGATACAAATACTACAGGTTTCACTAAAATGGAATGAAAAGCCTATAATCTAAGAAGCAGCGACAGAGTAAAAATTAACATTCAACTAAGGAGAGCAAGCCAGCGGTTGAAAGAAGTGTTGGAATAAATGTGCACAAAGTTGGAAAACTGTTCCTTTCCTTTTTTTGTCATTTTTTTTTCTTTACATATTTTTTTGAGATATTCTTACGTTCGAGTCTCAATAACTGGACCTTTTGCTTTTTTTCCAATTCTTCCTTCAATTTGTAGGAGACTGTTCGGTTACAAGGAGGAAAAAAAATATCCAAGTCACTTTAAAACTTTCAAAAGCATGCTTCTGCCAAAACACCAAAAAGAGTACCTTTAATATCTTACTCGCTTCCCCTTGTGCCTGTTTCATTAATAATCATACCTGGTACTTTATATCATACAAACGCATTTCAAGAATGCTGAGACAAATTTTTTATCTACCAGTTTCATTATCCCTTTGAGAAGGATTTTATTTTTTGTCATTTTTAATCCAGATGTCTTCTAGTGAAAATCATTTTTAAAATGAAGTCCCCATATATTGTTGTTTGTGTTTTGTTGGCCTTTCCAAAAAAATCAGCAATATAGCTTGAATACCCGGCAAAATATCTCCCTTGAAATCCTTTCAATTTTTCCAGTTTCTTTGCAAAAATTTTCTTGTTTAAATCAAATTACTAAAGACTAAAATGATTTTCCAGTATGATAACTGTCATCGTTGCACACTTTCCTTGATTCTTGAACCTGATTCCTCCTTTAAAGCTTCAATAAGGTTTGTTTTTCTACCAACCTGCTATATTTGCAGCTTGGTAACCTCACAATCAATAAAATTTTGTTTAAACATCACACGGATTGCACTCTTTAAGTTTGCATTAACTTCTTAAGTAAAGCATCACACTATGATGAGCATCGGATGAAACTACTACTGTGCAAAGTGATGATCTTAGAAAAAGATAATTGGAAGCTGACGGATGATAAGTTGATGATGTCAAAATCACCATCCTCTACCCAATCATCCATCCCCCCCTCCCTCCCTCACTCTCTTCTTCCCTTACCTCCCCTCCACCATCCCACCACCCCACAGTTATTCCTATACACAGCAGTACAGCTTACAAGCATTTTATAGTTTAAATTATCCCCACTTGATTAGTGGGGCTACTAATGAGGGACCAACTTACCTTCTGGACAAATTACTTATGCATTTTCCGCGCCAGCGGCGCTCAACTCACAACAAAAACTACCACCAACTATACTGTAGCCTGACAAGGGCAGCCGGTCTAGCCAGCTCTATCTGGCCAGATCCAGTGCCTTGGCCTGGTCATTCAATACCACCCAAAATCCATGGTGTGTGTGCAGGGTGGGCGGGATCCAGAAGGTAAGTCGTTCCCTCGTAAGTAGCCCCACTTATCAAGTGGGAATAACTTACATCTGGAATTCCTAACCTTCTGGACAAATTACTTACGCAGTTTCCCACCGAAACCGGTGGTGGGAGAGTCCGTACCACTCTACCACAGTGATCCTACGGGTGTATGGCATGTGCAGGATGCATCAATACACCGATCTTCCTAAATAACCCATATAACAGTTTGAACTTACTTTTCAGGCTCTCTATTTCCTTGTATTCGTGTTCCAACTGCTCGCAGTGTTTCTGTTCTAGCCGAGCTGAGAATAGATGGAAATAAACAGAGCACGTGAGGGATTACGGATAATCGAAACATGGACTGCGGTAGCCGATGCTTTTAATTAAGCTCATAAGTGTTACTCAAAAGCTACCAAAATAATTTAATAAAAAGAAAAATTCTCTTTTTCTTACTTGTGTAATGCTATTCTATAATTTGTAAAATTCCATAACTCATAAAACCAAGTTTATATCATAAATTTTGTCCAAACTTGAGAAATCTCAAGTCATCAATAACAAAACACAAGTTTTATCAAAATGTAAGAGAATAAACTTAAACAGCAAATAATTTACACTTACAACAGGAGAGTCAAGCTTCCTAGTTATCTCATTTGTGAAGTTAACAATATCCCACCCCCCCCACCCCACCAACATATGTTCTCTTCATCAACAAACTTCTGGAAGAGATTCCATCACCTATGTAGTCATTTACTGACATGGTTCCAAAACACAATGCTCTTGCCTATGGGTACCCTTTATCACCATGGTGCCAAAAAAAACACTTCTCTTACCTATGTACTCTTTATCAACATGGTTTTGAATAACTGTTAGCTCTTCTGGTATACTAATCTTTGGAGGATCCACCTCTGTTCCGAGGCCATTTTCTGTAGTAGTATCTTTATCTGTACATAACAAAAAATACACGAAAAAGTAAAGAAGTATGCTCATGTAGCTGGACTGTACCAACAATATATCACACACACTCAAAGACTGATAGACAGACCATAATTGGAGTCAAAACTAACTTTAGAATATTTTTTAACATCTCTCGTGTCTGGGTCAACAATTTTGCCACACCAAGTTTTTTGTAAGACATTATTAGTATAAACCACAGTAAATTAATTGTCAAACTTCCATATTTTTTGCAATAAGACCATCTTGAAAATGGTAAGCCTGGTTAGTCAAGCTAATCGGCTACATTCCTATGGGGTTGAAGTACCTGATAGTACTGAAAATATTTCTTACTAATGAACTTGTATAATCACCTGAAGTCATGAATCTAGAAATAATGTTTTTTTGGTTGATACAGAGAGCAGTAACACCATTCCCTTTCACTTCATCCGACATGGCACCGGTACTTAATCGCTATCCAATTCATCAGAAATTTCATCTTCACAATCAAAATTTTGAAAGCAACGTTTCTAAATTTGTGCAAAAACATCTTTTAATCACATCAAACATTTCCCGGGCCAGCAAGTGAGACTGAAAACGTGTGACATTTTACGTAAGAATTAAAAATTAAATCTTGAGCAGAAGCGTTACATCATGTGCATACTGAATCATTTTCCTCTTTAAGAGGCTAGTTTCAACAACTAATCATGATGATTTTCGGAGTACTTAGCCAACAACTATTTCTTGCACTATGACTGAGACTACCGAGCATCACATTTTTCACATCTGGCATCGCTGTCTCTGTACCTTTACCTTTGGAGGGTTCGTCTCGTTTTTTCTTCTCTCTCAAGTCACTCAGCTCATCTGAAGGTTTCAAAATCGAAAAAAATATTTGAATCGATCATGTCACTAAGGATCGGTAAGTTTGACTTGACTAAATGATGAAAGCTTTGACAAATATAAATGTTGTGAAAGATTATCAAATACACAACTCTAAAGTCATCACAGGTTGAGGGAGTTTTATGCATTCGATACTTAACAGTGCGGCTAATTATCTTGTCTGCCCAAAACTTACTGGTTTGAGTATTGACCAGCGACGATGGTCTACAGTCTACATAATCACTTTGCCCCCCTCTAAGCACTTTAGCACAGCGCCCTCATATCCCTGTTCCGAGACAACATCAACATTCTCCTTCTAAATCTCCCATCCAGAAGCCTACCTAAGGTATCCTTTTTCAGTCTTTTATGGCCCGAGAATATCCAACAGGTTTCTGCATGGATGACTGTCTGCTGGAGTTAGATTTTATCCTAAACAAGATTTTTCTAAAGCAATGAATAAGTATCCATTGAATTTTCCTTGTTTTTTTTATATATCTTATCTACTCACTCTCTAAATCTTGTATGGTGGCAACATACTGAATGGTCTCCATCTGAGCATTACTCAACTCCAACTCGGCATCGTCCGCACGCTCCTCGCTGGCGTTTAATCTCTCTGTGATCTCATCTACTTGAGCTATGGGGAGTTTCAAAAGTTGAAAGTAAGGAACATTGGTCGTTACCACATTTTACGATTGAATGGAATCATTAATAACCAGCTTATTAACATTTCAATTAGCGATAATAAAATCTAGGTGAAGTTGTCTCACCTTTGATCGACCTTAATCTTATTTTTAAGTAATAATAATAATCATAACTATAAGCAGTTATTTTTATGACGCTTAAGCGACCACAAATGTGGGAGAAACCCGCAAGGGTTTATGGATTACAACTTACACGTCGAGTGGCTTCCAATTCAACATTTTAACTCAAATTTGGAATTTTTTCAATGCAGAAAGTAATTTCAGATTGGAAAACCGTAGATTGCTCTTGGATGTAAAACCCACGTTACTATGACCTGGCCGAGAATCGAACCCCGAACCTAAGCCTCATTGTATGGCAAAATTAGATGAATCTTTGTAACCAAATCCAAACCTCTACTCAATGCTACTCACTTGAAGTGTGCACACAAATCATAGTATCTTCACCATTGTATCTAGTACAAAAAACGTCCCATTACTTATTCAGTGCAATATTCTTTTATACTACGCAATTAGTGTTTCGTGGGAATAAACAATTTTTTTGAATAATGAAAAGATAATTTATAACAAGGTTTCACTTTCATCTTAACATCTCAAACAATAAGGATTTTGCCAGTCATCTTTATAATTCATTTACACAAAACCCTGAAACTACTTTATAGTGCTCCTGACAGAAAAGGTAGATGACCAAAATGCCACAATACCAAATTGCTAAATCAGATATGCATCATCGACATAGCTATTTAAATCTCTAGGGTTCTGTTAATTTTTACATTAGTGAATTAGTGGCTGTAATATCTCACACGCTGGTGAAATTACCCCCCTCCTGACGTCTTTACAAAAGAGAAATTACACCCTGACTTTCAATATGACCATGAGTATGCAACAAAAGTATGACCAACAGAGACAACACTGAAATATCCATTGATAAACGACACCACATTCAGAATACCGCATATCTAAGCATTTCACTGTAGCTTGTCTATATGGATGATCACTGTACCAGTTACCAATTCTCAAGTTGGAAATAACAAAGAAATTACTAGCAAGGACTGAACTTAAAACAAGTGGACTCAGGATTACAACTTCTGCACTATACAAACTGAGCTGACAAGTACCAAGTTGGTGGCGATCCCTAACGAAAGTCATTCTTTACTACAGAGAGCCACTCAGAAGCTACAGTAACTTGCACACCATGTAAACAGGGATCATATGTGGGTATCACACTCCAGTTCCATTTTGATTCAACTGAGCTATCAAGTACTAAACAGGTAGTGGATCACCACATAAGTAATTAAATGCCAGTCACAAGCCACAACAACCTCCCTACCATGTAAACAGGGACCACTAATCCATCATATTCCAGTTCCAATTGTTTATAAAATCCAAAAAGTGGTAGAGAAAGGATTTCACACCAAAATTTCAGATTCCTTTAAACTAACTGAGCTATCCAACCCCCTGTTAGTTGGTTGTCAATGATCGCTCAAAATCTCAAAGCAGAGCACAATACTTGCAAACCTGAGGTCACTGATTTCCATTCTGCTCTATCTGATGAATTTTACATCTCATTAATTTAACAACATCACTTAACGTACCTTTTAATCTCTCTAGGGTTTCCGGGGTTTCAGTTGAAAGAGGAACTTCAGATTCTGGAGTGCTAGCTGTAAATGGAATCAAACAAAACCAATGAAATGGTGGACTTGTCATGAAATTTAATACCATTATCTCTTCTTGCACAGGTCTCTTAAGCAACTATGTGAGTTATTTTTTATTTTTTTATGCTACTCAATACTTAAATTCCCATGACAAAGCAGGTCTTTAACTCTGTCGTCTCGAAAAAATGAAGTACAAGATGAAAATTTCCAAATCGTTTCTTTGCAAATTAGATAGATACTAATACGTAAAAAAACTGTGGGTGATGGGAGTATTCACTAACTATATTTTGTGAGGAAATCTGAGGTGTGTCTAAGTTTTCATACATTATGATCATGTTCGGAGATCTGATCGGAAATCTGATCAGATAAATTGATTGATCTGATCACATAGATTGATTAATTATCATTGATCAAATTGATCAGAACTGTTAAATTGAGATCATATTTGGCGTAATACCTGGTAGGTTTGATAAAATAGCAGACCAAATGCAAAAAGGAGCTTTGACACATTTTCCTTTCCTTGTAGCCTCTAAGAAATCTCATAAAACATATGGACTATTAGAACCCGTTAATTTTTCATTTCACCCTTTAATATTTGAATATAACAAGCTCTCTTAAACCTACTCAAGAGAAGATTGAGTACCTTACAAACAGGACTCGAATTACCATCTTCAGGATCAGGTGTCACTACTCTGTAAATAGTGGCCCCTGGTTTTACAGGCTATTTGTTAAAACCAAGGGACGTCTGCGTGTAATTAATATGCCACTCGTCACTCTGAAGTAAAATCCTGTTTGATGTGCAGAACTGTCACACAGCAACAATGTTGCAATTATTTGGATCTTTCTATTCCCTGTTGTTTGTTTTGGGGGAAAAAAGGGTGGGGAGGAAATGTCAAACTTCCCTCAATTATCCTCCCTCTCGCCTGGAAACAAACATGTCCTTGTTTGTGAAGGATATAAGCGTAACAAGCGTGTTCTTTTTGCACTATATAGGTTATATCCCTTACAACTGAGCCTTACTTGGATGACAGGGTGCAAACTTGATTTAGCAACTCAGCTATTTCTGATACTGTATACTGATACTGATACAGTATTTCTGATACTGCCAAAGCAAAATTTACAGTTCC
Source organism: Apostichopus parvimensis (assembly GCA_000934455.1). Lineage (NCBI taxonomy): Eukaryota > Metazoa > Echinodermata > Holothuroidea > Aspidochirotida > Stichopodidae > Apostichopus > Apostichopus parvimensis. The sequence goes on from KN884495.1 coordinate 38,602, forward strand.
TGCTTGAATTTTTTCCGGTCGGAAATCTTGTCACCGACTGCGAAAGATGCTGCAGGAGATTTCTCCCGGAGATCTTTGGAGCAGAGGTTTAACTATGACGAGATGACTTACCATCTGAATCTGTGGATTTTTCTTCGGCTGTGTCATCTAATGCCAGCGTTGCATCTCTCTCTGTTATACCTGAGACTTGTAGACCAGCTTCATCTCCATTGACAGGTGGTTTTAAAGGAGTAATTTCAGCACCATCTGTTTAAAAACAAAGAGTTTTTGAAGTAGCATTGTTTATTTCCTCTTTCTTTTGGCTTTTTTTAAATTTATTTTGTACCTGAAATTTTGTTTGTTTGTTATTGACCAGCAAACTTACCTTCTTTAATAGGTACGTAGATACATTACGGAATCCTCACACTTGTAGTACAAATACAATAACAAAGGTAAAGTGTACAAGGAGAATTACCCTAGCTATCCATGTGATCCATATTAAAATATTTTGTACGATCGAAACACGACAACAAAATTCAACAATAATACGATCATATACTCAAATTTCACATGTAATGGACCTAGGGTAGAGACAGTATCTTGCCTAGGGGCTATCATATGTGACTTATCTTTACAAAAGGGGGAGGGGAGGGGGAGGGGAAGGGGAAGGACTCACCGCCTTCATCTCTTCTCTCTGCTTGTAGATTTAAATCTCCATTGAATGTACTGCTAGGTTTAATAGTACCCACTGAATCTATCAACAAAACAAAAAATAACAGAAACATTACACTAAAATCCTTGGCTTAAACAAGTGCAACATATGCTTTGCAGCATAATTACAAGGACCCAAAATAAAAAAACTTTTGAGGTAGGGTACTTGAAAAGTTTAAATCTTTAAAAGTTTAATTTACATAGCTAAGTTCAAATGCCTAAAATCAGCTCTGAATGCTTTCTCCACTTCCCACCCCTTACCACCTGCATTAACCCATCCCCCCCCCCCCCCCAATCATCATCATCTTTACTGTCCACTCCCAAACCCCAGTCTTTCCACCTCCTTGACAAACACCAAAGTACATATTTTCAGAAATGCAATGCGCAAACCATAATACAATTATAGAGACCCACTTCCCACCACCACCCCCTCCCCCCTTTCACTTCAGCATTTAACTTTTCTTGTCTTCCTGTCCTCCTAGTCCCATCTAGCCTCTTCTACTCAAACACTCCCTTAAACCACATTATCCTAACCCCACTTCTTCCATACATATATAACACCCCCACCCATTACCATTGCCAAACCCACACCCTACAACCCCCCCCCCCCCTTGTTAGCATTTTCCAATGCTACACAATTCTGCAAGGCTGTAACATATCCAACACCTTGTCTACAATATGTAGTGTACCATGTTGGCAGGAACCCACAGTGGCACATATGGTTGGTTCACAGCACTTGTGGAATGTTATTCAGAGAGGTAATAAATTAATTTTACAATACTTAAATTGATACATACACACAGACTTTACATGCCTATATACTATCAGCATCACCATAAATAAACAGGTCATCACAGGCAAACACCAAGCAGGTGAGATCTAATCAATGGAGAAGCATAATACTGATTAACAGTGTCATCATACATTCAATAACTTGAATCTAAAATCTGTAAAATAACATCTAAATCACCAGCCCTCAGTTATAATGCCAAAGTGGTTTAAATGAGATTCACCTGCACCATGTCTGCCAATTGAGATATAATTTTCTGTTTGTAGTTTCTGTAACCTTTCTGCAAACTCTCCCTCTTTGGCTTCCATCTTGTTGATTCGATCTTCCAATTTATTTTTATCTTCTCTCATCAGCTCCATCTCTTCAAGGTGCTTCTTCTCCAGATCTGCTAAAGTCTCCGTCAACTGCTGGACTTCCTCCGCCGAGTTTGAATACTTCTCCAAGAGCGTCTTCTGTTCGTTATTCAAATTGTCTAGCTGCTGCGTCAAGTGGGTACCCTCCTCTTTGGAATTGGTTAGTTTTTGCTGAGGAGGAGGAGGAGAAGGAGGAGGAGAAGGTGCAAAGATTTTAACACTTTTAGACCAGTTGACACTTGATCTTGCCAATAGCATCACAAACGACTTTTAAAGAGGAGGAGGAGGAAGATCCTTAGAGAGCAGAAAGTTTCAAAGATTCTATCACAACATATACCTACATACACATATGAAAGACAACTCACAGTGGTTGCCAAACATTAAGGCCAAACTCCACTATTCCTCCCCCACCCCTTCCAATCTCCCCTCTTGCCTCCTCTTCCTTCATCTCATACCTTTCCCTCCTCCCTCCTTCCTCCTCCTCCTCCCCTCCTCCTCCGACCAACCACCTCTCTTGTCTACTCTTCCCTCGTCTTACCTCCATATCTGCATAATTCTGACTCGCCTCCAGCTTCTCCTCCAGTGCCTTCTTCAAGGATTCTTTCGCTGTGGTTTCGTACATGTGTTTGTCCTCCTGTAACTGTGCTAGCTCTACTCGTATGCTCTCTTCACTGTTAGCCTGACAAATAAGAAAGTTTATCAACATTAAAGCTATATGATGGTCAGAATGAAAATTCCTGATCAAGCCGTGTAGGGCACGGCTCCTGCAGGTTAACTAGATAATATTTTTTGATCATAACAGACAATGGAAGTTTGGTAAATTGATATTGGTGAGGTAGACAAGCAACACACACATTTTGGAATCATATTAGTGAATTCTGGTAACTACTTAGTAAATATATTGGGAGGTTGCTCCAGACCTGGCAAACCCACTCTGCCGGGATGTACCCTTACCCTTAAAGAAAAGAAAAATAATTAATTCCCAGTGACTGGGCTGTTCCCCAGAAGAGGAATATTCTTCTGGGGTTTGACTCATAGCTATCAGTAATGTGCAAGTAAGAAACCTTTATAAGAATAATAATATTGGGGTTTCATGCGGCGATATTTGTATTTTCATACTATTGCAGCAATCAGTCGCTGCCATTTAACAATTCTTTTGGAATCCAGTCAGAGGAAGATTTCGCTCCAGTGTTAAAGCTACATTGAAATGAGAAAACTTACATTTGAAAGAAATGTTATTACGAGCCACAAGTGCCACTTTGAATATCCAATTGACTAATTGAAGACTTTCAATTCAGCTTCAAGAGAAGCAGCTGTTTCTTTAACCACTACCGAGAACTTGCCTGGTTTAGGTATTTACCGAAGACGATTCTTGTGTGCCTCATGTCAGTATAAACGCAGTCCAATCCTGCTAGCCTTTGAAAAGATACTAACAGAGTTTAGCACTCACACCCCCCTCCCCAACTACTTTTCCATTGACCTCATGGTCACAATCCACTTTATCTTCCTTCCAAATCTACCATGTTAATGGCTTACAACTACAATTCCAGTGTAATTTTAATCTGCTGGAATCTTATGGTGAGTTTTTGTTAAAGATTCTGAAGCCAGCAAGAAACTGATAACATCATCGGTTCATTATGCTAACAGCTGAAAGGTTTAAACAGCATTGGATAAAAACTTTTCAAACTGTGGATCGTGACACTGAGTCATTCTGAAAGTTATTTCAGCTCCAAAACTCTCCAGCCATTTATTATAACATGTCTGCTGTCGCTGATGTGGACGGAACTGAATTTCATAGTTAGGAAGCATTCCGTCTCTTCTATCGCTAATAATAGTGACCTCAAAGGGAATAATACAGAACTACATCAGCCTGACAACATTATTCAAAGTATTCTTTGCTCTTATCAAAATTTGGTTTAAAAATACTGTCCTAGTCAAGTTTGTTATAGTTCGTTAAAAAACTAATGGTATTATTCTCTAACACAAGGTGTGGGTGTAATTCTCAAGACAAATTTCTAAGACATATTGTTCAGCTCTTGATAAACTTACTTTCCCCCCCCCTTTTAATCCCTCCAAGCGGCTTGAAATACTGTCCCCCGCGGATGAGCACGTTTTGGAAACCTTATTAATCCTTATTTCCAAAAACCTCCTCAAAACCTCTACAGTCTTATAATTTATTAAATTTTCATTATTAGAGCAGTGACGCTGTTGACACTCACTTTGGAGT
>KN884495.1:42711-71340 GCA_000934455.1 Apostichopus parvimensis
GACAAGCAACACACACATTTTGGAATCATATTAGTGAATTCTGGTAACTACTTAGTAAATATATTGGGAGGTTGCTCCAGACCTGGCAAACCCACCCTGCCGGGATGTACCCTTACCCTAAAAGAAAAGAAAAATAATTAATTCCCGGTGACTGGGCTGTTCCCCAGAAGAGGACTATTCTTCTGGGGTTTGACTCACAGCTATCAGTCATGTGCAAGTAAGAAACCTTTATAAGAATAATAATATTGGGGTTTCATACAACAACATTTGTATTTTCATACTATTACAGCAATCAGTCATTGCCATTTAACAATTCTTTTGGAATCCAGTCAGAGGAAGACTTCGCTCCAGTGTTAAGCTACATTGAAATGAGAAAACTTACATTTGAAAGAAATGTTATTACGAGACACAAGTGCCACCTTGAATATTCAACTGACTAATTGAAGACTTTCAATTCAGCTTCAAGAGAAGTAGCTGTTTCTTTAACCACTACCGAGAACTTGCCTGGTTTAGGTATTTACCCACAACGATTCTTGTGTGTCTCATGTCAGTATAAATGCAGTTCAAAAATCCTGCTAGCCTTTGAAAAGTTACTAACAGTTTAGCCATCACACCTTACCCCCCCCCCCCACCAACTCCTTCCCCAATGACCCCAGGGTCACTCTCCACATTCTCCTCCTTCCAAATCTACAATGTTACAGGCTTACAACTACAATTCCAGTGTAATTTTCATCTGCAGGATTCTTATCGTGAGTTTTGATCCTGAAGCCAGCAAGGAACTGATAACATCATTGGTTGGTTCATTCTAACAGCTCAAAGATTTAAACAGCATTGGTTAAAATCTTTTCAAACTGTGGATTTATTTCCAAAAACCTCCTCAAAACCTCTACAGTCTTATAATTTATTAAATTTTCATTATTAGAGCAGTGACGCTGTTGACACTCACTTTGGAGTAAGCTCTGAGTTGGTTTTCTAGCACTTCGAGTCGAGAGACGAGCCTATCTTCGTCGATTAACGCCTGCCAGCTACTCTCCGATGCATCTTGTGTATTGGAGACCAGTGTGTGCAAGGTAGACAACTTCTGTTCTAGCATTTGCTCTCTGTAGAGGGCCTCCTGTGAGATAAGGAGATAAATGGTTCGGTACGGTACGTTTCGTGAATAAATGTCATTACAGAAAGATTTTTGTCAGTCAAACTCCTCTTAAATAACAGGCACAACAATGACAACCCTACTAAAGACTTTCTATTACTTTCTACACAATTCAATTTAATTTTCCAATCCTCATGTTACACATTCAAAAGTTTCTGATCTAGCTAAGTAAGTAGTTCCTTGCATGCACCTCTCCCACTCTCCCCCCCCCCCATCCCTTCCCCTCCTTTATGCTCCCTCCTATCAACCATTTTTTACGCTTCAAAATATCGATCTGCCAACACTTTCCCTTTCTTCCTTAATATTCTTGGATTCTTCCAAGAAATGTTTAGTTTTCTGTTTGCTTTCTCTCCCTACTCTTTTTTATGATTTCATAGACCTCTTTGTATTGATATATCAATGCAGCGTTATCAGTAAATTTTGGTTAACTAGTAACCCCACCCCCACCTGACCCCCCCCCATCACACCAGACAATCACCCTCTTTCCTCAAAAGTTTTATAGTCTCAGAAGAACACATTTCGTTACTTGCTTGGCTTCTAAGGTTGCTCAAAAGCAATTTGATTTTTTCCTGTGTGCACTCTCTACTCTCTTGTCAGGATGATTTTTAAATGAGAGTATTTATATAAAACTGCTCATATATTTACCCTAAAGTCATTACTTCACGATCATTACTTACCAATTTGTTTTTAGCCAAACCCAATGTATATTCTTAAAGTCAAGTTCTTCGCATTTCACATGTCGAGGTAATTAAAATGCAATACATTTCTTTGATACTTTAAAACTCCATTAGTAGTGCCTCAAATATAAACATATCAAAACTTGAGACTGGAGATTTGAATTATGGATGGCTTCGTCATAAATTACAATTAACCTTTTTTAATGAATGAAAGGGGTACTTTACCTTTAACCAACATGATAGCTGGAAGAGCTGCTGAGAGACCATGTTATTGTTGGTGACTGCCCCAGGAGGACTATCATTGGTGTTAGGCACTGAAGGTATTGGTGTGCTATAAACAAACAAATTAAATGATTAATAGCACCTTGAAATTGCACATCTGAGAGATATTCTCATTAATGAATAGTAACTGGTAAAAGTTATTAGATACTCTATAGGATAAAGCTACATGAGCACAAAAGTTGTCAATCCGGTGAATATTGTTGAAATATTCCATTAGCTTGCGTTACCTAACTTGGCATTTTCTTTAATGCTCCGCCATGTATTTATTTCTGCGCTGTAATGCCCTGCTTTATACCATCACATTAAAAATAGCCAGTCACTAGTTGAAATTGCAAGAGATATATCCTGGTGCACGATTCTCAACTTGTGATTCTCAACTTGTGAATTATGATATTTTACAATTTACAATTATTAAATCATAGTTTTTTTTAAATCGATAACACATATATGGAACAATTAAACTTCAAATTGGGATGTTTCGATTATCAAGCGATTCACCCCTAGGTATCCACCTCCAGGTTAGAAAAACAAATTCCATTAATAACTATACATCAAATGCTGATGTGTAGGTAAGGGAAGGAGAAGGGATGAGGGCAGGGGGGGGGGGAGAGATGAGAGGTTGCTATGGCCTGATTTCATAGTCTTTTCATACATCAGTTATTAACTATATGAATTTGACGAAACCATTTGGAAATGGTTTTATCAATTCCATTCGAAGTCAGAAACACAGATGACATCATGAAATGTGCTTTGGTTCATGGTCATGGATGCAAGAAGCATGGAAGTCATGTAGGTAACACATCACTGATGGTATGTGGCCTACAACCCTATACATAAATATCCTTCTCTATTTAGATTGTTGGCATCCACACCTGTTTCAATGACTGAAATTTTCTCCTTTTTTTTGAGAGGCGGGGGGGGGAGGGTTGTCTATCACAACTATCTCACATGTTGACTACTGATAATAAACATGTCAACAATGGAAGTAGTGCCCTGTAAGCTTAGCACCATGTCACCCTCCTTACCCTTGCTACCCTTCTACCAATACTGCAATATGACATACTGACAAAAATCTCAACCTAATGTAATTAATGCCCATCAAGCCTGTCACCGTGCTCCCCCTACACCCATCCTTCCTACTTATAACACCACCGGATAGGAACAATGTCAAATTGACTTATAGCCCTTGAATTGTTCTGCCATGCATTCCCCATCACTGGCCACCCCCACCACCGCCACCCCTCTCCCAGCCTTACCCTCTCCCAGCCACACCCTCTCCCGGCCACATCCTCTCCCAGCCATCCCCCTATCCCAGCTATCCCCTCCTCTCCCAGCCACCTTCCTTTCAAATAACACTGGGTATGTTTTTACGTGCTGATCTGATGGCTAAACAGAACCTTTAACATCTTTGCAATCCAGTCAAGTGTACGCACAGTAGGCTACACAGCCCATCTCAGAGATACAGCATTCTAAAATTGGATTAATTCCAAACAAACCTTCTGACAGCTTCGCTTCCATCTGGATTATAGAGGGTCAGCTGTGCTACGATCCGCCCGTGAGTAACTACGAGAGAAATTCAAAGGAAAGAAGAATGACGATTATTAAATGGTATTGAAAACCAAAACCAGATTCGTTGCTACACTTGATATGCTCTGTACACGCATACTTTCTGTATTTAAATATTTAGCAACTGGCAAAGAAAACTCATGTTAAGATATCCCTGGCATACACTGATTTTTCTCATTTATTAATATTACTCGGGTTCACTTTACATTCTATCTTCTTTAACTTTTTGAAAGATTTGATAGTCTGCTTTGTTCAACTTTTACATAACTTTTTGGAATTCACTTGAAAAATTATAACTTTAACTATACACTAGAAAATTTACAATGTAAAAACATTTTAAATCAGCTCACACCCCTACCCTGCACTTCCCTTCCCCGCACCCCCACCCTTCTACCCCTCCACAAACAACAAAAAGATATCATTCATCACATAAAACACATATCTTGCTCATTCCATTGGGAGATTTAGCAAAAACTTCACTTTGAACCTTGAATACCTCCAAGGCCATTCACCTTGGATAGAATTAACCTGGCAAATTCGTGATATATCTTTTCCACACCTCTGCAAATTCTCATGAACATTAATTTGTTTGTTTCTGATTGTCTGCTAATGTTCACTTCTATTGCTCGCCCGCATCGTGCGGAGAGAAAAAAAAACTCCTTTCAGCTTTTAATATTCCAGTAAAACATGAAGACCAATGCACATGTACAGTAAAATAATACTCCCTTAAGAGAACCTAGCAGCCTTCTTTTTTTTTCCTCTTTCTTTTTTTTAATTCCTTGACAATCAAATTTCATCTTACCATACAGTTCATCTGGCGAATAATTTACTGCTTACCCAGCCAAAACAAGTCTGTTTGCTATGAGTCATCTAATGCATTGATTTCATCAAGTCAGCTCAAGTTCATAATCAAGAGAATGCTCCACCAGATTTATTAAATACCCTGCTCCCATAAAAAAAAAAAAAAATTCCCTCCGGTGTTACAGCAGCAGAGAAGAGCTGGCATAAACTTGGTCTTCAAACTTACAAGCACACCCAATTAATACAATTTTCACTTCGTTCCAGAATTTCTAGCACCCGACCATGAAGATTATTACCGTGTGTGTCAGTCTGTATGAAGACACTGCACAGATATATGTACAATAGGCAAAGGATTAAGAAGAATAAGGAGACAAAGAAATATGTATGGATGACTCGAAAGACAGATTATATTAAAATATTTAATTTCTATTTAAGATATGAAGGAACATACTAGGGCCAATGTAGGCACAGTGCTAAAGAGGAGGGTCAATGGGAGGGGGGCGCAGTATTAAAAAAGAGGGTCAATGGGAGTGGCGCGCAGTGCTAAACAGAGGGTCAATGCGGGCACAGTGCTATAAAATATTGTCAACCAGGGCGCAGTGCTAAAAAGAGGGTCAGTGAGGGGGTGCATTGCTAAAAAGAGGATCAATGGAAGGGGCACAGTGCTAAAATACAAAGGGTCAATGCGGGGGGCACAGTACTAAAATGCTACCAGTTTATGGGCTACGTAGATGAGAAAGTGCAATAGTAGAGTTGAGATAGGTTAGAGAGAGAGACTCATTTGTAATTTTAATATTAGGCTTACAGTAGCTCTATACAACCGTACTGTAAGCAATCTAGATAAACTAGACTTCAAAGGAAAAGTAAATAGGGTAAGGTACGAAGGGTCAAGGATTCATTGGCATGAATGATGAAAAGCTGATGAGATTATTGGGGTCAAGTGGTTAAGGCAGTGGACTTGTGAGCTAAGGTGTGCAAGGTTGATTCCTGGCCAGATCATTATGTTGTGTCCTTGGGCAAGACACTTTTACCTCCATTGCCTCTCTTCACCCAGGTGTATAAATGGGGACCTGTGAGATAACTTGTCAGTTGGGTGCTATTTAGCTGCTGCCATATGGAGAAATTGTATGTGCTTGACAGGTTATCGTTATTTTGACAAATCAGAACAACAAACTCTGATCGTGACGCTGCTCTGCAGGATAAGAACAGAGACTCAAAAACATTGCAGCCCTATATCCTAACATTCAAATATCATAGCTTAGGCTACCATAGTACTTCAACTGATTGTGAACTGATTCTGTTAAACGACCATCTCGTCTTGCACACAAAGTCCCTTCATTAATTTATGCTTTTGTTATGTTCTTTGTTAATTATCAATACAAAGACAAAAATTAATATCAGTACTCTTGAACTTAAGACTACAAGTATAATTTGCTGTCTAAAATATTTGACCGTACAGTAACTAGTGGGAGTAACAACAGTCCTCAGATTACACAATACAGGAAACAACACATACAGTTAAGCCTGTACTTTTCCACAAGTGGGATGATTTTCTGTGGGATCATGCCCAATGTAATAAGGGCAATAACTGTACATAGTGGGTGTGACACAGGTCTGGCACTACAGTATATAGAGCTGTTATTCACTCGATGGTTAACAAAATACCAGTAATTGGTTAATAAAGTCTCTTGAAATGGCACAAGATGCTAATAGGGAAGTCAAATTATGAAATCTCTATATAGAATGGGCTCAGCAACTGCATGCAAAACAGAGGAGAGTTCAGCTGTCAACCTTTTAGTCACTTCGTGAGCACACTTCTATAAAAGACAGATTAATAGAGATTGCAAGACACAGAGTACTATTACAGTACAGTAAAGCACACTACCTGCAAGTCCAATTGGTCAATCTTTTGGCGTAACCTACACAAAGTTTGGATTTACAATTCTTAGGTCTGTAAATTTCATTTCTCAAAAAGTATGCTGAATGCTGAAAGCACTGGAATAATTTAGCGTCCAAATTTTGTGTAATAGCATTTTCAATGGTTCTTGAGTTTGTCTCTCATAGAATAGTATTGTTTCCAGTGCAGGAAACTGCTACACATCTATACACTTGTATACAGTATATAGCAACTGTTCCATTTTATATAGCATTTTGTGATACTGGATAAATTATTCTCTGGAAAGTATGAAGTTACTGCGTACATAAATTCGGAGCAGCTTTCCAAGTTGATAGCAGTGAGGCCATCTACAGTACACACATGTGCAGCATTTTCCTACAGTATATATAGGAAACCAGGTGGATTATGATGTATTTCCTTATCATGTGCAATGTGTATTTGGAGAGTGTACTCACTGATGCAATTGCTGATAGATATTATAGAATAGATTGATTGATTAACCAATCGATTGATTACTCAATCGACTGATTGAACTGATGAACTTCATCCAATGGTATACTGTAATATGAACTACCATAGGACTGGGTGCAGATCTTTCCAGGTACTTCAAAACAACTGATTTGATGCCTGTTTTAACTATAGTTCAAAATAGAGTTCTACAATATGATCATAGTGCATTAATAAGACTTGAGTAACCAGGTTTTTAACCTGTTTTGACAATGACTCATAGAATTACACAAGCAAATACAATTGACAGTTTAAGGCTAACTATAAAAATTACCCCTGTGAGAGCCATCATGTGGAACTGTATCTACTACCCAACAAAAAAAATAATAATGTACTTTTATATCCAGAGGTCAATTAACTGATATAGTCTCTATGAGGTATAGGATAACAACATTCATAAGGAAATGAAGTGAGTAGCAAGTTCTGTGTGTGTGTACAGTACTATAATACGCCACATGTTTCTGAATAGCTATTGTACTAGATGGCACTGACGGACATTGGCAGTGACCGTACTGTGAATTTACAGAGAGTAATAAAAACAGACCTAAGAGGGGAAGGGCGACAAAAACAGACACACTGTTAATATAGTGAACTGAGGTACAATACAGTAATATACTATCACATGCAAAACAGTGACACCAGGTATACAGTATACAGATACATGAGTTTGAACAAAACGAGACAAACATTTTTTTGAAATTTCAATCAGTTTTGATACGGACAAATACTTCGTGCTCACAAAGAGTAAATACACAAACTTTCATTTTTCTCTTGTGCAAACTTTCAACACTGGTTGGTATGGATATTTCATGTGCAAATTTTAAAATGTTCTGAATAATTTTAGCCGATGACTTCTGATGACCTTAAATGACCTTTGACCACTATGAGAAGCTGAACTTCTTTGACACGGCTGGAACTACATACTCTGTATGAAGATTATTGTCATTAATAGGCTTTACTTAGGGAATTACCACATTAACAAGGTTTTAACAGACTTTGACAGCTGGTGACCTCATATGAACTTTGACCTCCATGAGAAACTACAGTAGAAATTTTCTTGGTGGTTAGTTGCAAAGTGGCGTTAATATTTTGTAACTTTGGAAGAATATAACTTTTCATTTTTCTATCACAAATATTAGCCATTTGTTCTAATTTCTTTTCTTTTTTTTTCACTTTTCTTTCACAAATATCAGCAATTTCTATTTCTTCTAATGTCTAAGCTTTTTCTTTTTATACCTTCTACACTTTTTTTTTTTTTACTTTCCTTTCCCAAATATGAGCAATTTCCTTTTTTCTAATTATTTTCTTTTTATTATTATTTTGTAACCTACCATTGAACTTCTAAAGCAGTTTTCAACTCACATAAAAATAATGAGGCACCACAATTGAAGAGCTTTAGTGTGCACAGTATATACAGTAGCATTAAAAAGAAAACTTAATTTATACCATTCAAATGTCCTCCACTATTTCAATGGGGTTCTTCTCCGGTGGATGCAATTTGGGAAAGTTATTTGTTGTTGACTTTTCTCTTTCTTTCTCTTTTTTCTAATATATATATTTTTTTTTTTTATGAATACAAGTAATATAGATTTCCAGAACCAATCTTTTACTTAAGTTCATTTAATATGTTTATACAACATTGCTGTTTAACTCATTCATCGGTACAAAATTCTCAAACAGCAGTCAATCGCATGCCTTTAAAAGGAAATGTTTTCCGTGATTGCCATGACAAACAGCAAAAACGTTCTTCTATTAATAGACTAGTACTCTGAAATACTACAGTTAACTTGAGCGGCTTCGGTTAGAATTATTTCCTTTTGTCATCGACTTCCTTATAATTGTGAATATCTTGCAGAGTAAAGTACAAAAAGAAACGGTAATACTTGGAATGTTTACAAACAATCCGAGTTGATTTCATTGATTACAGTCACGCATAATTATAGCGGCAAGAAATAGGTCAACAAGAGTTACATACAAATCCATGGACTAAGATACAAGTATCGGAAAATGCTAACTTTTTTGGGGGGGGGGTCTGTGTTGTATTTTTAAATTTGCTTTTCGAAAGGTCAGTATGTTTCAACTGCTACCAGATTCAATCCAGCAAACAAAACTGCAATTTTTTTACTTGGCCACTGGAAAATAAATTTATTCTAACCTACCAAAAGATGCAATTAGCTGGTATTTAGTCTTCAACACTTATAGAATGTTCAATATATATGGCAACATCTCTCCATATCTTGAGTATGCATGGCATGAAATGCATCACAAACAGGATGAATAATGTCCAAACATTATGTCCAACATTACGTCCAACATAATGTCCAACAATAATGTCCACTGTAAAGTCTACACTGGGATTTACAGCTTTACTTAATTTGAACCACTGTCCAGACATACTGTAACATCAGTGTCCATAGCTCGATAGGTTTGGGCATCCTCATATATAAAAGCAGAACACAGCCCTCAAATTCCACTGGAGGTACGGTAGGAAAATGTTTTCACTGTTCTAATGTTTCCTAAAATTCTTTGCAAACAAAAACAATATTTATGCACATATATGCAAGCTGCGAAGCAAGATCGGGTATATACATATGATACTGAGCTACAAAAATTGTTGACCTAGGCTAAGTGTAGATACATGTACACTTTGAACAACATGCAGTCTTTGGGTCGTTAACATTTAATGTGATACAATATATCTTAATACACAATCATCAACATAGTCCGTTTTTCCAGTGCATTTTTACTCCAAGAGAATCGTTATTGAAGTATGTACATGTACAGTATTTATTTCATTATGTTTTAATATTTTACTTGTCACTATTCACCAGCAGTTGTCTTCCACCACTGTATGCAGATGGTAGCTGGAGGGGGGGGGGGGGTGACTCAGTAGGTACCAGACTTCCAATAAGGGGGAAAATAAGTCTACGTCATTCTTGTCACCATGACAACAGTGTACCTAGCAGTGATGAATCTGCCTATGTGAAGAAACCAGCGAATAAATCTGTCACATGAGTAGTTGAGTGGAAAATGATTTCATTTTTAATATTCGAGAATATTGAAGCTGGCTTTCCAAACCTTACCCTTCCTCATGCATACATAGGAAATATGACATCAACCTGTAGGGTACTTTGTCACCTATAAAACATGCATTAATTATAGTACACAGAGAAGTCGATGCACGTGGTTTCAAGAAATAAGAAATAAGTTTCAAGATATATGAACACAAGCTTGATCAATTGCTTGACTTTAAGCTTCTCTATAAAGGTAGTTTGCCAGTACTCCTGGATATAATATATAAATCAAGTTTTCTCACCCAACATGAATATTCATGACCTTATTTTTCCAAGGGTTTCATATCTATATCAACACCTAGACGTAATTACCGATTCGGTGCCTTTTATCTTCCTCGGTGTAAGTGCTTGACAAGTCATTACAGAATGGCATAAATCTCTATTACCAAGATGCACTAAAGTCAATGAAGCTAGGACGAATATGCACACATATCAGGTACAGTGAACTGAATGCACAGTGTTGGAATTTACATTCCAATAGCTCAACAGCAAGATCCTACAGTGCAATATCAATGTGAACAAGTTTCATGGCATCTGAACAAACTAGTGCCTTAACATACAGTAGATCTTTGAGATTTTCTAAAAGTACAAACATATTTGTCATGGACACAATATCATTCCTAAGGTACTATATATGCTTTAGGACGACCGCCGACCTATACTTCAAATAAGGTCAAAATTCATGGTCTTCTCTGAAGACCGTTAAAACATTTACCTGTGTACTTTCAAGTACGTCTTATGAGTACTTCATGCTAGCTGATAACACAAAGTGTTATTGTTGAACCTACATTCCAACAACTTTATGACACCCCAATTGAAGAATAGTATTATGCAAAGAACTTTCACAAATTTAATATTCCAAAGTTCTGTTAAAGCTATAGTCTGCCTGGATGGTAAATTTGGTATCATTCAGACCAAGCCATATATGTCACAAATATTTAAGAGGGTACCTCTAGAACTAAATAAATACACCTCGACCACAACCATTTGAACACTACAGTACTACAGTAATTCCAGCACTAAGTTGCAAAGCTGTTTGTTCCACTTCACTTAGACAGCTGAGAGATGTAACGATAAAAGTTCATCTTTGAACTTTGAACTTTTCAACAAATTACTGAGAACGTTTTCAGAGGAATGCTGACGAGATGGCTTTACTAGCGACACAGTCTTTATTACCTGATACATACGTGCATGCATACAATTAAGTCAATATGATAAACAGAAATTAGATACAGCACTCATGAATTCTCTCAAACAACAGTGCTGTTAATGTTCACTGAACTTCAAAGACAAACACACTGTAGACATTTGACAGGACTTTCAATAACACAATCAAGCCACTCTCGGGTTTATTATCAGAACTTGATGAGAAGTTAAGTTACAGTACAAGAGTTAGCTGATTCCTCCTGCTGTGTTATCACAAGCCCAGTTTGGTACTAGAGTTAGTTTCAATATTGGGTTGCATAACCAGGTACGGACAACAAAATTTGAATCAAAATACACTCCACGAGTGATGTTTGATCTGATCTAGATATATTACTTTCCGATTCGATTAAACGAATGTGATGTGTTCTTTCAAACGAAGAATGGAGAGATGCGCTGAGTGAAGTACTTCTTTCATTTGGGTGGTAGAATGAGGAGGTAGATTGACTGCGGGCGATTGGTCAACAGGGAAGGTCAGTGTCAAAAGTTACCAGTTCTTTTTAGTCATGTCTTGACCTTGGGTGCAGATGTTATGGGGAGACAGGTAAGTGAGGAGTGGATTAATTGGACAAATTACTTCTGATTCGATCAAATGAATGTGATATCTTCTCTTAAATGAAAAATGAAGAAAGTTAATAAAGAGAGGATTGAATTACTTCTTTCATGAAAGAATCCTTGATACATGTACTGTAGGTCCACATTGGAAAATTTCACACTGAGCTTTCATCAATTCTTCTTCCACTAACCAGAGTAGCTTTACTGTACACCAAACTTTCCAGTATAACATACCAGTCCCATATATGTAACTTTCATATGGAGTTCCAAGAAGTCCAACATTCAACCATTTGACCAATGTTAAAAGAGTAATTTAAATATTCATAACAACTTTTAATATTCATCAACAGCTATACAACACACAACTACACAACACTAAACCTTCCAACTGTGGGCTTCAATATTCCTCGATCGGACCTAATCTAAATCTCCAGTTTATCACCAGTGCAACAAGTAAACCTCTGGTTTTAAAACTGTGTAATTTACATATAATTTACATAGTCATAACTAATTAAATATTCCTTGCTGTACAGTAGTAGAAGATCAGTGTTCACGGTACTCACAGCACTCACCTACAACTCTTTTTGAGGTATCCACCACATCGACGCCAAACTGGACGATATCCCCAGATCGGACCTCTGTCTCTGGGTTCTCGCCGGTGCCTCGAGTTAACCTCTGGTTGTTTACAAATGTTCCATTGCTGCTCTTTGTGTCTTGCAAACAAAACTGCCATGAAAAAAAAAAGAAAAAAAAAGGTGTTTTATCAAACTGAAAAAACTGCTAACGCAATCATTTGTAGGACAAATGTCACATGGCAGTGAATACCTGACAAATCTAGTCTACCATGACCGCCACTCACAATGTTGACACATAAAACAAACACACACAGGAGTGATGTACAGTACACTATGGAAATACATACCTTAGAATATATAGCAAGTTACACATGTATACATGTACAGGAAACAACCTCAGACACCAGGTGAAACAACAACAGGATGTGATATTAGAGGAGAATCTTACTTCATTTTCTTTTAACTTTTATAGAAATCATGGGCAAAGTACTGACTGCACATTAAAAGCAAAGACAATCTTTCAACAGCCAATTTTGCTGAGAAACATAATTTCAAGAAATATGTATGAACTTATGTTATGTACTTTTATGTTGAGTACCTTTTGATTAGCCAGCTGTTTCCCTTCATTCCCTCTACCTACATCCTATCCCCTCCCAACCCCCCGTCCCATCACATTCGCTAGTCCACCTCCCAACCCCTCCCCCTTCCCTCTGCATCCTCTCAGACAAAATTGTTAAAACATATGCACATCAATACTACACCTATTTCAGTGTATATGACTTTTACCCTGTCTTGATACTAGCCTTTACAAGTACCTGAAATAACTTGTAATGCACTGAGGATAACATCCCATTTTGAATTACAAAATGAACATATTCAAAAGATTGATTATGAATCTCTCTCTAAATATAATATCTACATTAGTCCAGACAGACTCACAAAACAGTATTTTTGTTAGCAATTCAATCCTGATGAAAGATGCTATTGCACAGCTACTATTCAGTGACATAATCATTAGGGTACTTCACAATTATATTTATTCAACTAGCAATTCATCTCTCTTTTATATAAATAAACCTAGGTTTGACACACATTTCAGGCAATTACCGTTTCTACAATTCAGTGAACTTAAAGCATAGATCAGGGTCTGAATATCTATTTTGGATGACATGGCATTCTCTGTACATAATTGTCCAAGACCTGTCGTAGGAAACACCACTGGTATATGCCTTTAATTTCACCTCATACCAATAGCTTTACATATATCAAGAAATCATGAGGAAATAAACATTTTTTCCTTTTTTTTTCAAATTTGCCCATCCTTCAAGAATTAACCATAAAGTATTCAACTGTACAGCAAACATAAAAAGTAACTGACCAAACTCATTTTTATTGTGTCATTCATTTTGCTAACTCAAAGAGTCACTGGAAACAGTACACATGATTCTTATTTGAAACTATCATAATACATACTGTACTTCTTAACATGATTTTTTGAAGCCTTGATTTCTGCTTCAAAGTATTTATAAACCCAATCGGCAAAAAACCAAAAGTCAACCAAAAGTCATTCCAAACATCAAAGAGTTCAGCCAACCTTGTTTGGCACTCTCTTGGTAAACATGCAGCACCCAGGCTTCCAGAATACACAGAGCACCACACAGTACATCTGAACCAGAGAATTTGACTTTGTATCTCAGCCAAATGGCTGTTGAGCTATTTTTATCACCCCTTAATAGAATTGACACACATAGATCAATACAGAGGAAGACATGCAATATATACTTGGTATATACAGCAGTATGAGGCATCACATGACTATACGTCAGACTGCAATACAGTAATTACTGTACTGTGTACTGTATAAGGATTCACTTCTTCACCAAAATGTTCATTACTTCATGCAGTCAATCAATTGATTATTGCAGTCAATTAAGCAGGGAATAATTCATCCCGTATTGCATCACCTCAAAATGCTATGCAAACTTGGCAGATTGCAGATCTAAACACAATTGCGAAGATGGACTGTGCAGTATATATATATAGCAGTTTTTGTACACAGGAACCATATAAGAGTATTTCATTAGAGACTATTAAAGTTTAGAGCCTTTCAAAACTGCTATTTTATATTTGAACACTACTTATTTGCTGTTAAGTATGTTACATTTTTCTTTAATGAACTATTAATGACTATATCGTTTTGTACAGTGAGAGGATTTTTTTAAACGTATTGCCTGGATGAAAGATACAGTACTTAGTATGTTTAACATTATATGTAAATACTGAAATTAACCTGACCCTAGTCTACCTCATTTCTTGTTTCGAAATCAAATAGCTGTTTCGGTTCTCACAGGTTTCAGACTTAGCGAAGGTCAACTGGCATTCACATTTTTTATTCAAATCTCAGGAACAAACCGAAAGCAGAACTGATCAGTGCCTGTGAGTTGATACTAAATCAATCAGGACTGTTGCCATAGATACCAGAATAAAACAATGTTGTCTGCCGGTGTTACAATTCGGTGGGATTGATGTGAAACTCTCTGCATTAACAATTTTGAATACATACTGTAGCGACACAATGAATCAATACCATTTGCAATTCTAAAATACTGAGTGCTTAACAAACTCTTGTGTAGTTTATATACTGTATACCACCACATCAACAGCATACTGCATATATTATGAGATTATGCCATGCAATCTGTCAACTTACAATGACTGTACTGGTGTATTTCACATTACTACTGTTCTGATAATTAATACAGTGTTATAATGCAACGCTGTGTACAGCACTGTAACGAACTGCAAAACTCTACATTACAAAGCAATGTTCTGCACAGTACTGCAATGTTCTGCACAGTACTGCAATGTTCTGCACGGTATTGGAATGTTCTGCACTGTAATGTACTGTACCCTACTGCAAAATTCCACAATGCAATTCACAGCACCATAATACAATGCACTGGCCAGCAGAGTACAATGTAGTTCTGTTTGCTGTGCACCACAATGTACTGTGTGACATGCCACTGCAGTGCAGTGTTTCTGTGGTACTACAGATGCAAGTCTTTCTCTGTTTATATATATCCACAACCCTCTTAAACATGGCTTTGAAATCCAATCTGATGCTCCTACATTTGGGTACCTAGAAGGTTTCATTTCCGACAAACATAACTGAGGCATTGCACCAGTGTTTCCTACAGGTACAAATACACACAAGCTTGTAGAGTTACTAATCATGCCATCACATCCTGTAGCCACACTACAGTATATATATAGTCTGACAAAATGCCAATAGATTACTTCACATCTCACATGACATACAGTGTCAACATCTGCTGGCGCTGTACAATAAATCTTGTTTTCTTCTTCAAAGCTGCTAAAGTATATACTTTTACAAAAACAAAAAAAATTTGGGGGGGGGGGGGGGGGGGTAGATGTTCATCCCTGGAAAAGATTCCATAATTTGTAGATCACTGACTACAATGAGGGCTGTGAAAGACTCACTGTTCTCTTTATTAAACTTACCTGACGATGGGTGACTAAAAAAGACAGTTGTACATAAATTCAACATGTCTTCCAGCAAGGAGCAAAGTTACAGTAAGCACTGTAACTTTTAAACCAAAGAATTGTTGCAACTAAATTCCTAACAATTCTGACAAAACTATTAGAATAAAAGTTATTTAGTCTACAGAAACTTATGTTGAGTGGTTTAAATTTGAACTAATTTACATATTCTGAAACGCCATTCACCATACCCAAATTTTCATTTCCACTAATAATAAAACTTGATATAAGTTTCTGCAGTGAAAAATTAAAAGAATGAGAAATAATCGTTCCCCACCCCAGTACAGTACTTGTGCGATACATAAAGCTTGTAAACTTGTACTAACTGTCAGAACATCACAGAACAAGCTCATGACAAGAAATTGTATGGAAATGAAACAGAACGTAGACAAAGCTAAATTTACCTTTTGCAATGTATGAAAATCAATTCATTCATCATTGCAACGGTTAACGCAATTAATATTTAAATAGCAATGGTATTGATATTCACAGTTCTTAGAACTACATGTATAGCACAAAGAATTAATAAGTTTCGAAGGCTGCTAATTCAATTTACTCCACAAGTTGATTAAATCTACTTTATATCACATTGACCACTAATACAGATTTTTTGCTTCAGCACTCATAGTGAAGAGAGTACTTTTTAACAGTATCTCACTTTCGTTTTCTTTGTTCTTATCTTAATTCAAAACTTAATAGGATGCACTGCAGTGGTAATTAAAGTTAATAACACCAAATGTTTACTTTCATGTGCACGTGCTAAAAACATATACAGTAGTAATCAACTTACGTTATTCAAAAACAAATATACATACGCACAAGTTTGCAATTATGCAATTATTTCCCTTTCAAAATGTCATACATGTTGTGGGACACAGAACATAAATTTTGTTATTCCCATAATAACTGGGGGTCTCTTGTAAACCCTTTTTTATGTTTAACAGGCATAACCAGGACATAACACTGGGAAATGCAGCATATTAAAAGAAGAATGGTGTTCACTCGACTGTTCTGGTATACTGTATTTATCTATGGGAAGTACTACAGTAACTGATTACAGTGTGCAGTACCCTCAATACAGTGAGACTGCACAGTATGAAAAAGTGGGTCAATGCACTTAAAGTGCATTATGCAATAACAAAGTATTATATACAACGTATGATGTACATGCAGATAATATGTCATAATTTAGAACACAGTACTACTACTACTGTGCATCAATTAATATAGGCTGAGCTCTATTCTACTGCACAGTGAAAGAAAAGAGCAAAGGTGGACATGGACATTCCAAAGATTCTCTGCCAGGGTGATTATTATCCAAGGTGAGGAGAAAGGTATGGTCTCCAAAACTACCCAAGAACTAAGTGTAACTTTAAAGACAAGGCCAAGGATACTTTCATTGTTAAGTGTCCCCAAAGGGAAACTAAAAGATGAAAAAACATGTGGTAAATCATCAAACTTTGAACAATTTGACTGTTTTCAAGGACAGTTTGCATAATTTGCAACTAATATTATCGGGGATCGTCTCACACACTTTAAATTGTGTTTCGGAATTTACTACAACATTAAATTTCTTTCTGTGAACAGTTTTTGAGCTCAGAGGCAGGCAGGCAAAACCACGACCTTGATATCGGCTCTCTCTGGTCAACGTCGGAAATTTTCTGTCACTGTTTAAATAACGTTACATACATATGTTCTCTCTGGTCTAAGTGCCTCAGTTGAAGAAAAATGCTTACCATGCCCTTTTCTTTGTCGAAGAGCAGCAACGCGTGGTTCCTCGACAGGACTTTACAATCAAAAATTGCATTTTCGGGGGCTGGTCTGGCTTTAGCCACCGATCTGCCTATCTTGACCGGTTCGTTGAGATCGATCCGACGTGTCTGGAAGGGATGTGAACTCGGGTGACACGTTAAGACCGCCACGGCAGACATGATGAGCATTTGGGTTGACGTTTCTTGATCCTTCTCCCCTTCCACAAATCAAAAATGATTTTTCTAGACTTTCTTCTTCTCTAAGGTGTGAATGCCTTCATTGTTCAGTTGCTCATCGCTACATTCAACATTAACTCCACCAGGTTCCCTTATGACATTTTCCTGTTGATAAAAATTATTTTTATAAAATTGACGTTCATATAGAATTACATTATATATGCAAGTTTGATACTCCCGGTTTCTGTGTACAAAAATTAAAATTCATGACAGAAAAGTATTTATTTTGTTAGAAAATTTTGTTGGAAATAGTATATACTAATATACAGGGGTTAGTATAAGAAGACAGATCAAAAAGGATGTGGAGGGCGTGCCTACCTACCTACCTACCCAACCACCTACCTACCTACCTATCTATCTATTCATCCACCCACCCTGGCACCCACTCACCCACCCACTTACAGTACCTACACACCTACATACACACATACACAACAGTCTGCAAAGATAGCTTCAGTGCAGTATGTATAATGAAACGTAAACACCCGTAAAGGAACTCAGTCCACTGTAGGTAGGTCAAGCCTGACAATTAAAGATTTAAGAGATCCCTTAGGAAACACTAAATGAGACAAGGTGGATGGTAGATGAAGTGAGGAAGGTGGGAGAATGGGTAAGGAATTTAATAAATGGGACTGAACCAGAATAACACAGTCAAGTAGTACTTTGGCTATGAGGAGACAGGTGAAGGAAACAGTCAAACATTCAGGCCAGATTTAAAGGCAAAGTTTAACACATTTTCGTGTTCTCAAATTACAATAACATCAGCATATTGAGAACATAGTGCATACAAACGCACACCAAATTTTGCGGATCTAGGTGAGACACTACAACGGTAGATTCGGACAAGAGTAAATGGGCACAGTATCCATTTAGAGTAAGTCAGGGCATGTGTGCTGCTAAAATGCTACCAATTTTTTAGTATTGTAAGGAGATGGGGGAAGAGCACACATGTACTGAGTTAAGACCAGCTTCAATGTTCAGAGGTTGGAGAACGAGGAACTGCAGCAGGGATGATTATATACAGGCCTCCACAAATACGGTATCCAACTCGCCATTTGCAGGTAGAATTTTAGCTTTGGCAAATAGAAAAATCCACTAGCTCGACACTTTGGCAAGTGACTCATGGGCTGGTCAAAAGACCAATATTAGCAAGACTATATTGTTACAAATATTTCACAGAAAGAAAAAAGCAGGTAGCTTGGCAAACTTGAAGCAAGTTTTAAGTTGTAAACTGATTTGTTTTGTCAATGACCAATCTCAACATTTGGCAATTAACTGTGTAAAATGGTTCTTTATATGCACACGTGCATTATGTATGAGACGTTTTCATGAGCTGAGGTTGTTCACAAACTTCACAGAGCATTTGTATACACTTACAAAGAAAACATTTTATGAAGGGTACGGTACTTAATGCGCAGGCAATTTATAAATACGTTGTGTTCATATTATACTTTCTAAACCAATTAATAAAGTTTAATGACATCGATATCATGACGGCTTGGTTATGTGCAGGCAACCCCTACACAGTAGAGTATAGTACTAGTGGCCCAACAAGCCTAACAATAAACATGTGGAAATCCCCATCTGAAGTTAATGAAACATGACCCCTTTAGAGTTGATATGCAGAAAGTAAAATCCACAATACACGATTATATCATTTTCGTACCATATTTTCGACAACAAGGCATGGAACTGCCCAGTTGGTTAGACTTCCTGTGCCCATAAACAAATAACGCTAGGATAATATCAGGTTCGTTAACACAAAACGTGAAGAAAAACATGTTTCGTGTCAGAATACCAATACACTTAAGGTGGCCAAACACCTCCTAAATTAATCCTGAGGCATTTTCTGCATGTCATCAGTCATAATTCGCAAAGCTTAACACAATTTAAGGAGTTTTGAGAGAAATTTGCTGTTCTCACTGCCATGATGTTTTACAAAGCGTTTTCAGATTTTCACTCAACACCGGCTGCGAGCAAGGGTTGAAATAAGCGGGCGCCCAGGCGCTGTTCGCGCCCGCAAGCACTAAAATAGCGCCCCTGGACATGAAAATACAATACGCACGGGCGCTACTTTGTCGGCAAATAAGCGCCCGCATACTCCTGTAAATATCAGCCTTATCATGCGCTGCACAGAAGCCTGAAACTACATTGCATGCTAGTGCTATATAGTAACTGCTAGCGATTTGATAAATCACTGATCCATGGTTTATATATCGCACAACACCTGTACTGATACGTACGTACATGCCAGCCTGCAATTATTTTGCACAGCGAGCCAAGTCGCTCATCTTACGTCGCGATTATTACCGCACACAGTATAAGTCAATGGGGTTTTCTCATTGACACTATGATTAACGCTGATTCGACTCGACTCGAGCGATTCGCGATAACCATGCTGTGAGTTGTAAGTAGGCAATGTGGAAAGTCACTAGCTTGGATACAATCGCAAAATGGCGGAGAAAACTGGGATTCATCGTTACTTCGCTTGGACATCTAAGCGCCCCGCCCCTTCAACTTCAAGCGCTCGACCAACGCCCAGTACAGCCGGGAGTACAGCCCGAAGAGAGCGAAGTCAATGACC
The DNA here is from genome assembly GCA_000934455.1 of Apostichopus parvimensis. NCBI lineage: Eukaryota > Metazoa > Echinodermata > Holothuroidea > Aspidochirotida > Stichopodidae > Apostichopus > Apostichopus parvimensis. The sequence continues at coordinate 63,132 of KN884495.1, forward strand.
AATCAGTGATTGAGACATATTCATATAAAAAGCAATTTACTGTCCATGTTCTCACTGTTCTGTAATGTGTTACACGCCTGATTGATGTTGCTTGTTTCAGAGTCGAGACATGGTGGTTTTACATCATTTATCACATGCATCATTTATCACATGCATGATGTTCACCTTTTAAGAGGCAGGATGCCTCAGGTTTTTCTGGTTTTCAGCTTCAGGCTCGAAGCCACGGGTATGGTATCCAAGATGGTCGTTCAGTCAACATGTAGCGAGCTGGCATTAATGGAGTCTCGATGTCCGCGATCTTACGCGCCGCGAGCGTCTTCTTCTTCTGCTTTTTCGCGAGCGAGCAGACCCCAGTTTAGTAAGAGATTAAGTCATAAATATTGTTTATAAATGCTGTACGTACCCTATTGTTATTTAATTGAATTGTAGTTTTAAGTGTTTGGCTAGGCTGTGCGTAACTGTACAAAGTACATATGTTAGGTTATGTTTTTGGTCCTACGGGTTCATAGCGTGTCTTTATCATTAAGCATGTGAGTGTTATTGCATAGTATTATACTGTAGTGTTACTGTAGTGTAATTGACAGTTAAGTGTATTTACAGTTAATTATTGTACCTGTTGAGTATTGTACTGCTCGTTGTTTAAAGAGTGTATTCGTATTTTGTATTCTGAACATTATTTGTTTACTGTTGTTATGTCTCAGAGATTGTCCTTGAATCTTAGCCATTCTGGATAGCTATAGAGTGACAAGACTCTTGAGAGTTTGTGGGTTCAGGAGGTGAAAATTCCTACTGTCTAGGAACAGTATGGTGGAAATTCCTATAATGGTTGCAGCTGGCATGGGTTGCCCTGACCATTATTGAGGTGTTAAAAGTCCTCGCCTGTTGGCAAACGTATTGTATTATTTCCAAGTGCAGATTATTTCATTATGTTCATTATACATTTTATACAGTATTGTAAGAGTACAAGAGCAATTTCACTGCTATGTAATATTATTCTTCTGTGTATTTAATGTTGTTGTTGAATTTAGTTTCACTGAATATCCTTGGTGAGTTATTGCGAGATTGATATTTCATAGATTGAGTATAGGTTTTCCCCGAGTTAGGACAGTTTTAATTAGGTTAAAGAGTTTATGAAGCCATTTATATTGTCATGTATCATGATTTATTCATATGTATATTTTCAATTTAGAGTTTGTAATAAATTGCCAGCCGTTGTTTCAACGCAAGAACACTCTTGCATCCGCATTTATCACTAAGTTCGAAGCGAAGGACCCTAAATCTGGTAATTTCCCCCGCCATCCGCGGTTCGCTTCATTACAATAAACTTGTTTTCCCTTTTAAAAACACTTGAATTTTGTTTCTCCTTTTTAGCTCCTGGTAGTGAGAAAATGCCGCGAACCAGGAGCCACTTTTTTAGAAAGTGGCTCCTGGTCCACAAATCCTTATTTCAATCCTTGGCTGCGAGAGGAAGATACTGTAGATGCTCTGTCAACCTTAGATTTATACTGGTAAGAATCGCTTTAATTTAGGCATTGTAACGGATTAATAGTGACATTTTCTTCACACACCATTCCGCAGCTAAATGACAATATAAATAATTGGGGAAATGCACGTTGTTACGGTAATCGAGTAGCGGCTGAAAGTTGCAGTGAGGTACTGTATAGGCTTAGGACTCGTGCACACCTAGCTACTGTATAGTACAGTATATATGCCTAGTGTATATATGCCTAGTACTAGAGGAGACCTAATGACACAGATGCCAAGCTACCTTCATAGGTATTTTTGCTTAGTAATGATTTTGTGGCATGTTTTACTTTGTTTATCACTTACTTTTGGTGGAAACTTTAAATTTCATACTGCACAGAAATATAATTTTTCAATGCGCAGTAACGTAGCGTATTCATGTTGTTGATCTGTACTATGGAGATTTCAGCAGCAATCTCAACAGGCAATGATTGATCATGTAATGTTACAAATCCTACATGTCCCAACTGAGTGCATTGCACTGGGCCATCACACTGCACCACTGTCAAATCTCCTGTACTTTGATCCTATACACAGGGATTACTGTTACATACTCGTATACACACTACAACAACTAGCTCTAATAAAAAAGTTGAATACCTGAACAATCCATCAAAACAACTCTGGAACATGACCATCAGTCAAAGGGGCTATTTCTCACTTTACAGACTTTAACACTGACATACATGTACTTATTCAAGCATATTCTGCAGCAATCAGAAGACGTACCTCAATGCAACAGATATAAGTAAAAAATCAGCAAAAAAGAACGGAGGTTTATTACATATGGATGTGGTCAAACAGGACCTACAGTATTCAGAAGTCTTGAGGGATGTGATTTGATGCCAACACTTAAAATCATATATCTGTGCTAATCCCTAATCAACCACAAAAGCGCTACTTATGATTATTTGATGCTTTATACAATTGCTGAAATGACGTTCCACAACCTTTTTGCAGAAATGTTAACCAAAAAGTTGTAATGTTTAATTTTAATTTACTCCTATTGCTTGACTTACTGTACTTGCTGAAGCACACCTGAAAATTACAAAATAAAATGGTCTCCAAAAGTCAGTTAGTGTAGAGAAGAGAGAATCACATTAGGGTTGGCTCCAAGAAACAAGCTTAATAGGTTGTAAATGTTTCCCTACAGCTCACAAGAGCCAATTTCTCCTGCAGTTATAAGAGCTTTTGTGTCGGTAAACAAACAAATGTTAGACTTTAAAATTCTTCCTTTTATAAGTCATTCACCACTGGCTTGCATATTGCAACCAGCTCTCTTCTTTATGATAAGCAAAGTGCTGTACAGTAGGCTGGTCTAGTCCTATTAGATGACAGTACGTATGAAAGTAGTGACGTATAAAATAATTTTTGGAAATTGTCATTGGCAAAGGGCGTTTCTAAACAACTTTGATCAAGTTAGCTGATGAATGGGGATGCCTTTACCACCTGCAATATTTGAGACAGTGGTCAGATGCTGAGCTCCCCTCTGTTGGATGGTGATGTTAAATGATGGACCTGGGGGCAGGAATGGTGAGACAATTCCACACCTCAGGCATTCAAGATTATGTATGGTTTTGACAATTTATACTTCACTGACTTTTTCATGTTTGCTAATAGTAGTTTTACCAGAGGTCCTTGTCTAAAACGCCATAAGTTTCAAAGTAGGATTAATTTTTGGCATAACCTTTTCTTATAGGGTTGTGAATGAGTGGAATGGTTTGCCTGAGAAAGTTGTACTTGCAAGTAGTGTAAATGGGTTTAAGAATGCTTTGGACAACTTTAAGCATTGTAATTGGGTCTGATTTTTTTTGGTCTTCAGTTTTATCCTCTCCTATACTATAGCCTAGGGTATTGAATAGCTTTAATTGTAAGTACCTAAGAATCGATACACTGTGTACATGTATAATAGCTGGTTGAATACATCAAATCAGGCTGATTGTTGATTATAAAGGCTGATTCTGATTGTCGATTTAAATCAATGACTGATGTTGTGGCATGTGCAGGCCTAGGTAGAGTGAAGCAAAGCAATATACAGTGCATATACAATAATGTGTTCTTTCCGCCATACAAAAAGTGCTTTACCGCAAGGGTGGTAACATGGCACTGTTTCTATGGCAGAAAGAGCACATTTGCAATGGCACAATGACACGCCCCCCCCCCCCTCCGCCCTAGGCTATGTAGACCTCGATGGGCAGCTACTTTAGGCTAAGCCTAAGCAGGCTAGTAAGTTAAGGCACTTACGTTACAAATTACACTAATTTTACAGTTAGGCTAAATATAATACTTAGGGATAGGCCTAGGCCTACAACTTATAATAGCCGAAAAATGAGAAAAGAGACGTTTTCTTAAATAAATACTGGATCATAACGAGGACATCAACGACATGTATTTGAAATTCCGTGATCTTACCTGCTCACGCTTTTATTTCCGTTTCGTGACTTCCGATTCCGCCGTCTATGCACTGCCAAACTTAATCTTTCGGACTTTTTAAGTTACATCGGTGTCATACTCGCAATCAGTCATACCCGTTAGTATTACTAGCCCTGCCTACCCGAGTCTGTACGTACACTTACGTACTAAACCATAGCCTAGTTTTAGCAACAAGATCAAGGTAGACAAAATTTTGTTTCCTTCAAATAGAGGGCGGTATGCAATTAATGGATGATTTATGACGCATACTGTATGAAATGACGTAGGACGCTAGCTAAAAGTGAGTTGCTGACATATATTCTAATACAGCCTGATTTTGTTATTGTTTTCCAGGTCTGGGAAAGTGCAAGACGGTAATTTTCATATCTTTACGAGTTTATGTATCTCAACAAAGTAACATGTTTTATATTTTTGTTAGTTTGACGAGTTGGTATGATGTCGTCAAAAGGTCAATTTTCATATTTTTGACATTCTGACAATTTCGTATGTCGTCAATTTCATATTTCTGTCATCATGACGAGTTGACGCATCATGAATAAAATAAATTGTCATATTTTCAACATTTTGAAAATTTAGAATATATCGTCAAAACGTCAATTTTCAACTTCTAAAGTTTTTGTCACAGTGACGAGTTGTTGCATTTCATCAAATATGACACTCAAACAAAGTGACGCTTAACTTTCAATCACGACGACCCCTCCTTTAAACAGACAAAGAAGTACTAATTAGTGTATTAAGGTCTCTAAATATCGAGCATGTTAAGAAATATACGCATTATTTTATGAGACAGAGGACAGTATATTCTGATCCGCCTTGGGCGACATGATTCCCTTGCGCTTCAGACAAATTCCACGATTTTTAATGTACCTGCGTCCATCCAGGCCTAGAAAATCCATTTCCCGTAACGCCCTCTATTCCACGTTCTCTTCAAAAATGGCTTCCCTCGGTTGTGCGTTCGTGGCAGCTTGCCTTCTTCTTTTGGTTCCATTTTCTTCTGCGGGTAAGCATGAATTTTCATTCTGTTTTAAGAGGCCTCCCCAAAAAATATAAGAGACAAAACAAAGAACGAACATTTCCGCCAACCGTAAAATTTGTGAAATACCCACGCTTTACTTTGACACTGCTTTCCAAATAGTACTAGTGTCGTACATGTTATACTTTATATACGGACTTAACCAAATACGCGAGAATGTTCAACTGTAACTTAGTTAGTGTGATGTGGCACTTAGCCCAACTATTACTAAGCCTAGATTTGTCCTAATGCCGATACTTAGTCGGTTGACTGTGTTTTTGTTTGTTTTTCCCTGTGCGTTTCTCATTTGTGTGGTCTTATTCTCGTTTGTGCATAGAAATACTTTGTGAACATCGTAGGCAAACAAAGAGTCCTAGGCTCCAGTCCTACTCCTAGCCTAACTCAACTGTTAGTCTTAAATCGAGACAGGGTTCAGAAGTAGAATTGAATGGTACCAGTTCTACGGAGTCCTCATTATTTAAAGTATAGATCACTTTAGTCTTTACCAGTCAAAGTCTTAGCAAATTGGACAGAAGTATGCATATCCAAAGAAACAATATAAAACAATGTTGGTAGGCTCTCTCTGAAATTGTGATGAAACTCAAAGGAGAGAAAACAAATATTACAAGTGATAAAAGTTAGATATTAGAGAATGGGTCGTACTAATTAGCATCAACAGGCATATTTCACGACAACTCAAGACAACAAGTACAAAATACCATCAAATACAATGGTTGTAATCAGAGTGTATCTGGAAAAACGTTTAAAACTGACTGGAACCATCGCGCATACATATTTTCACGGGGAAAAATGTTTTGGTCGTAAAAATCGTCAACTTTCTCCATCCGTAGAATTGGACGACCTGATGCTATTGCTCTTGCGCAATGACATTGGACCGCACCATTACAGAATAAAATACACGGAGAGAATAATAAAACCAGGCAAAATGATAGTAAGCAAGACTCTGTAAAAATTAATAAAAACATATGTAAATTTCAATGGAAAAAAAATAAGAAATATTCATTATTTTAAAAACATTCAATGATTTGATTGATTCGGAGTTCATTCATCATACTACTTTGGTGGCACTTTCTTACTACGTCAACCTACCTCACCGACACTGTACACAAAGGTAGTTCCCAAACCCTAACCCACCCATATCATAATGGTTCGGTCCAATTCTACGAACGGAAAAAGTTGACTATTATTACGAAAAATACATTTTTTCCCGTGAAAAATATGTATGCATGATGGTTTCAGTCAGTTTTAAATGTGTTTCCAGATACACTCTGATTACAACCATTGTATTTGATGGTATTTTAAACTTGTTGTCTTGAGTTGTTGTGAAATGGGCCTGTTGACGCTAATTAGTATGACCGTAGAGAATACCAACGGTGAAAGTCAACTGCACTAGATACACCATAAACATATATGCATGTTTCTACTTTCTCTGCTCCAGGCATTAGGATTTTTAGGCTTGGATGAAACCTTTAAAAAGTTAGATATGACTGGACAATCTAAAACTCATATTAAATACTTCACACTTATTAAATATTATGCTTAATTGCAGAACACCCCATAATTCCTGCATCTCACAGATTATTACTGATAAGTCCCAATAGTAAAAAATGTATTGTCATTCTCAAAAAACCTTGTGTGATTTGTAGGGTATTCTGCTCCAAATGTTATGCAAAAGTTTGGACACTATTCACTATCACTGTTTATATATCGTTAGAAGTGTAGATCTTGTATTAGTGTTAAAGCATTAACCATGTAGTAGCATAAAAGATAGGTGTTCAACAATTCCATTTGATAATAATGTTGAATTTCTTTATATATATATATTACTGAATGTGTCACATATTGCTTATTTGATACTCTTTCTACATACAGGAGAAAATTGCTTAAAACCAACTGTGGAGCACCAGATTTACACTACCACAGAAGCTGTTACATCTACTGATACTGTCTTTCTGGTAGAATTTGACTTGAAATGCTCCAATGCAATCAAGGTAACTCCTGAACACATTTACGTTTTTGCAAGTGCCCTCATGAAAATTTGTCACTTCAGTTGGCTAGTCAATTTAGGTTCCTGACAATGATGATGTGCATTAAACTGTAAATTGTGATTGAACCCAAAACTATGGTTATTCTTATCAGTGTTTATCTGTTCAGTGGTCAGGTTTTCAAGTGTTCAGTTCAGGTTTTTCTGTTCAGTGTTTACAAACCTCCCAACCATGAATCTTTTCTCAAATTCAATTTTCTGCGGGAATTTTTTTTATATTATTTCACCAAGCATTTCCTGTACTGACTTCGCTGCTCCACACCTTGTCTGTAAGTGCAATGTAGTGAACTCGATGCATAAAGTTATTGTTTACTTTCCCTCTGTAGAATCCATTCCTCTATGCAGATGTTAGTGGGCGTCAGCTTCCAGTCTCTCGTTCAGGAGATAACCTTTACCAGGTAAGGTCTACAGTGTTCAGCATAAATCATCAAAAGGTTACATATGTCTGGCTTTAATTAATCTTGAAACTTAAGACCAAGTAACTCATTAAAACTTCACAAAGCTATTCTGTTAAACTGGAGCAAGTAATAACAGACCAAAGTTGTAATGCTTATTCTAGTAGCAGGATGGTAGTCACTTATATATATATATGGCTCTCGCTGAAATTGTGATGAAACTCAAAGGAGAGAAAACAAATATTACAAGTGATAAAAGTTAGATATTAGAGAATACCAACGGTGAAAGTCAACTGCACTAGATACACCATAAACATATATGCATGTTTCTACTTTCTCTGCTCCAGGGAATTAGGATTTTTAGGCTTGGATGAAACCTTTAAAAAGTTAGATATGACTGGACAATCTAAAACTCATATTAAATACTTCACACTTATTAATTATTATGCTTAATTGCAGAACACCCCATAATTCCTGCATCTCACAGATTATTACTGATAAGTCCCTATAGTAAAAAATGTATTGTCGTTCTCAAAAAGCCTTGTGTGATTTGTAGGGTATTCTGCTCCAAATGTTATGCAAAAGTTTGGACACTATTCACTATCACTGTTTATATATCGTTAGAAGTGTAAATCTTGTATTAGTGTTAAAGCATTAACCATGTAGTAGCATAAAAGATAGGTGGTCAACAATTCCATTTGATAATAATGTTGAATTTCTTTATATATATATATTACTGAATGTGTCACATATTGCTTATTTGATACTCTTTCTACATAC